>JAUMTR010000007.1:4123072-4149574 GCA_032270685.1 Microctenopoma stevenorrisi
TATATATATATATGATTTGTCTCGATCTAGAAAAAGAAAAGATCTGACCTGCTGCTCCATCACTACACGAGCAACAGCAGCCTGAACCACGTTGGTCCTGTCCAGACAATCCATACAGTTGACTCTGAAGATTCCCTCTTGCTGGCAGATGACTCCTGCTTGGTCCACCCTGACAAAGAAAGACACAATGACAATGTCATACTGTACATTTTCATAGCAATATTAATCAGGGAAAGTAACAGGGAGTCTCTGTCTGTTGTCAGGTCAGGTCCTAGGGATCACGTGGTAAAATACAAGACACTCACCAAGCCCACTTCATGTCAGTGATGATATCAGAAATGGCATCTGTCAGTATCTGTACATTTTCAAACTTCATGCCTCGGCTAAGAAACAGGATGTAAGAAGCATAAAAAGGGAAGTAAAGTGTTGTGGTATAGAATAGCTTTCACATTTCACAAGAACACTTGAGAACACATTTAACTGCAGGGGAAATTAATTCTCTTACCAATGCTCATGGAAGTCAAATGAAACATATGTGAGGTTTGGGTTGTTGTAAAGCAGAACTTGCTTGAGAAATGCGTCACCAATTATCTTCTCTCGTCCACTTTGATCCACCAAGTTAATGATGACCTGGAGAACAAAATGAAAAGTGCTAACCTTAAGCCCTGAGGATAACACACACCATTTAGCCTTCTGCAATATAGTTTACATAGCGTTATACATCTGATTAATACATTTCCTTAACTGATTTCCTGCTGGTACAAGTATATTAAAAGTCACCGTCAGTGGAGTGAAGGTGGTGATTCATTTTTAGTTACCAAAATCACATTGTAGTTTACAGCATTTAATCGGTCAGGAAGTTATAAATATATATATTTAATATAACAAACTTAACACAAGACTGATGCATGGAAATTGCATAGACATAGAAAATAATACTCACCTGCTTCTTATAGAGTTTAAGCTGTTCTTCAAAGTGAGCTGCAAAGTAAGACTGGGTCTCCTTTTCCCCTGAAACACATCAGAAATGTGCATCCAAAGCATTTTCAAATAAGTGAGTCTGACCAAAGACGTCAGTGCAGTTATGCAAGACAATGTAGCTCTGCTGACCCTTTTCTAAGCGCGGTCGGGGATTGTAGCGATAACCCGCTTGACTCCAGAAGACGGGTACGGACCCACGAGTTTGCACAAAGGAAAGAGTGTGGTTGTGCACGTGGATCAACTGCTCCGTCTCCACGTAGTTAGCCACGCGGCCATCTGTATCCACACCTCTGCGTTTGTACCGCATCCCTATGGACAATACATAAACACACAGACAACATCAAAGCATGTTATCCAATGCAGTTTGGGTAAAAACACAACATAACCCACAGATATTGACTGAATAAATAACCTTTCTCTGACATGCAGGCAGTAACTTTGTTGCTGTACCTGCGCGGTGGCGGCTCCGCCTGGAGATCAGAGCCACAGTGAAACGAGGATGGATGTCATCAACACAGGTGATCTCCTGTGGTGGGGCCTCAGGGCTGCTCCTCTCGTCATCAGAGGTCTCGTTGTAGTTCACAACCAGTTCTTCCACCTGTACAAATCCCTGGATGATTGGTGTCACCCAGAAGTCAACCTCGGAGACCTGTATTCAAAAAGACAAGATTAAAAAGCTGTTGGTCGATTTGCATGAACTAAGTATCCAAAGTAGATCATCTATCATAACTCGAAGCGGTTATCTCTTCTATCCTCAGAGCATTTTCATACTCCTCTGACAAAGCACTGGTATCCACACACACACACACACACACACACACTTCAACAGTAGGATCAGCATTGCTCTTTGAGCTGACAACTGTGTCAGCAATTGTCAAAGAATCAAACTTTGGTTATTTTCCAATTCTAAAATAACATTTTTTTAATCCGATACCTTAAGGTCAATAAGGTCTTGGATCATGTGTTTATTCCAGAAGAAGCGATCATCCACCTTTAAGAAAGATGGAAAGCAACAATTAATCTGATGTACTTTGCAATATACAAAAGTAAAAGAGGCAGTAAGACCAACTTCATGATACTATTTCTCTTCAAACCTGTTTCCAAAGGGGCAAGCTGGACTTCTCCGAGTCTCCTTGACGTTGCACACTCTTTGTCAGGTCGTAGGTCATGCTGTAGTAGAAGGAATCTGAGTCCATGAATATCTTGTAGAGCTCATCCAGCAGCCGCCTCTCCAGCCGTTCTTTCTCTTTGTTTTCCTTGACCTGGAAGGCAGGGGAATACTGGATTGGGTGGGTAGATAGAAAAAGTGGTAGGATGAAAAAGAAAAGAAAGAGAAATCCCATGAGAGACTCAAACACTTTAAAAGAGTGAATGATGGGAAATGTAGTGCATGGTTTGAAGATGACAGAAAACGGGAAGTGGGACGTGTACATTAAAATACCTTTTTCTTGATGGGTACAGCTACATTAGATTTTATCTGACTGAATGTTTTCATCAAAAACTTGGATTCATCAGGAGACGGGGCAATCTTCTCTGGCTTGTCGATTCCGAAGTGATGCTTCTTGCAAAGCTGAAAAAGAGGATTTTCAATCAAACGTAGGCAAATGTAGAAATCTTAAAAACATGATAATTATATTTAGAATTTTCTTTTAATTTTCCGTTGTTACAGTTGAGTTTACCACTTTTAAATTGTGTTTAAAGTTCAAAATAAAAACCTCCTTGTAGAAAGATCAGATTCAAATTGAGACCGTGTAATACTACCCACTACAGCACATATAGCTAAAACTACAACAATACAGTACTCAATTATATCTAAACTTTGTTTTCTTAAACTAGCACCCTAAACAATTTCACAGTTAGAATAATCTATAGGACGTCTAGGTACAAAACAGGTGGAATGATCATCCTGCAGTATGAGGACACTGTATAGGAGGGAGGGGTCTAAAAGCCTAACCAGGAACAAAGGTCCTCCTGAGTATTTACTCACTTGAAAATATTCTGTCTCACCATCAATGAAGTTCCCCTGAAAAACTGAAATCTTAGCAACAGTCAGCTTCCTTTGAGATCTACTGCAGCAATTTAAGGTTTGTTTAATGTTCACTGTAAATGTGTGGGTGGAAATAAAAGAGTTTTTCATAAGATAATAAACACAAACTCAAAATGTAAACTAATTGTGCTCCATTGTCAGCCAGGATGAATCATACATTGACGCATCAAGGGTATTCTTGGGTACATAAGATAACAATTTGAGATTCTCACAAATACTGATATAATGACCGTCTGGGGGACTGAATGCAACACTGTAATTAAAACACAAGTACATGATCACCGATCCACCCCACCCTCATTTACCTCCAGCTCAAGCTCCTGGGGCTCTTCATCAGACAGAGGGATGACAGCTATCTTGGTGATCTTGTAGACTTTATGGTTGCCTGGTAAATGGCCCACCAGTGCTTTTTGACGAATTAATACAAGGCCAAGAGGAAGATCTGCCAAAAGGAGAAGGAAGAAGGGGGAGCTGCATCATGGGTGCAGGATTCCTCACATTCCGAAAGGTGTGAAAGAAGCAGCTGTGCACCAGCCTTTAACTACACATTTTTCTAATAAGGCAACACAAGACATCTGGTAAATAAATATTAAAATCATTTTAATATATCTGATTTACCAGAATGCAATCATTTCTCATAGATTTTTGTGGAAATAATCTCACCGTCCTACCCTGAGGTGCACAGAAGCACACAGTAAACAAAATCACATTTATCATCATTTGAATCATCGCCATCCTGCAGACTCCTCTTCATAACTACACGCCTTTCAAAGAGCTTTTACACATTTTTTTACACCTTTGCTGGTGAGTAAGATACATACTAAGCGCTGGGTGATTTGGTAGTTGAAGATTAGTTTACTCAGACAGAAAATCCTGGCAAGAAGGTGTCTGTTCAAAGATTTCTTATTCTCCTCTTACCTGTGTGAAGCTGGATTTTTCCAATGACACCTTCCACCAAACCCAAACACACTGGATTCCAAGCTAACAGCAGGTCTGTCGCTGAAATGAAAACATGGAAATGAAACGTTAGAACAGTGTAGTAGCAACAGTGTTGACACCTTGGTGATATCTGCTTTAAGCCAGATAAGGAGCCAGGATGATAAAATGGCATATGAGCAAGAATGGAGCCATATGGTGGTCACTCTGCTTGTTTAGCACACAGCTTTTCTCTTGCAAATATGCACACTCCCTGTGAGAAGCAGCTAAATACTCAAACCAAGGGCTTAAAACTAGGAGTTCACTTAACAGAATGTATAACAGGCCAGTCAGAGCTGACTGATTTCCTGTTGCATGCTCTAACCTGTTTTTCGTACGCAGTAAACCACTAGTGATGTCTGCAGTAGTTGTAGCATAGGTATAGGCAGTGACAACCCATTCATGGAAGGCTCTGACTTAATCTGCATCAGTCTTGTAGCTACTGCATGTAAAGTATATTTTAAATAAACACTGTAAAACACTAAAAGGAAAACAGCAATGCACAGCTTTGGTGAAAGATTAAACATAATGGAGACTCTGTCACAACATGAAGGGCGTGGGGAACATCAGCTGTAGGCAAACTCAAACAATGACTCTTCCTGTTCCACTGGCCAAAAATTCCATGTGTGACTGTGGGGGCCCAACAATCAAAGTCTCACGAAAACAAAACAAAACCAATAACCCAGCTTCACACTGAAAAGGTAATGGCTTGGAGATTCTGCGAGCTTGAGAGTGAAGTGAAAACCGAGAGGGGAGTGAGTGGAAACAGTTCTTTTCCAATTAAATAATGAAACAGTGGTGCAACTAAAACCCTGTTCAGGCTGGGTGCACAGACAAACAACTTCCGCTCACACAGAGAGCAACACGCACAAGCCCTTCCCTCACGACTTTGCTCTTAGTTTTGCAGTTATCCCACGTTAGCTGACGTTCAGCATTTCATTCACTAAGTTACCATAACTCTTAGTCACAACCACCAAACAAAGTGGCAGTAGTTACTTCTGCAAAATGACTAAGGCTGACGTCAGGGGCCACTTCACAGACCTCAGTAGTACATGGCATGCTGATCTGCACCGGTATTCATTATTCTTTTATATCAGCATTGTCTTTTTATAGTTTCATAATAACTCTCATTGAAAACATGTGTACAGTAACGTCACAGCACGTGATCGTTACAGATGTTACAGCACCTTACAGGCTGTTTGATCTAAAGAGGACCTGAAGAGCCTGGTCTGTCCCTCGGGGTTTGCTGAAAGGAGCGAAGCGACAACTCTGCTGTCTGCTTGGGGTGTTGGCGCTCCCGAAATAAAAACTAGGACGATGACTTCCACTCACTGGCATGGCGCATCCAACCATGTCAGCATCTTCTTTTACCGGGAAGATGGTTTTGTTTAAGGCAGATATATTACTAAACTGTGTTAATTATATGTTTATTATCAATATAAACGACAGATGCTACGAATTAGACTAAACCGCTCAAGTGCTTTATATACACGATGACAACGTGTCATTTTCAGACAGGCTAAGGAATTCATAGCTTTTATTTGATTTGACTCTGGTGGGTAATGTGGCCAAATGTTAGTTTCAGGTAAATGGCCGGCGGCAGCGCAGAAAACGGTCCTTCGGTAACGTACGTACCAGGTTTGACCGTCATGGTCCCATCTCTTCGGCTGCACCACAGAGCCCGGTCCCCGCTCTGGAGAATGTAATCGTCTTTGGCTTGAAACAGCTCCATGTTATCCCTCTACGATACACAAAAACAAGCAACTAGCTCGCCTGGGAGCCAAGTAAAGGTATCTGTCAGATCCCACGTCTTGAAGGTGAACTGTAGCTAGCCAGAAAGCGACAGGCTAGCCGCGCTTAGCTCCGTTCCCACAGCCCGGTGAACTACGGTGGCTAGCTAACTAGCGTGCTAGCGCCAGCGGCGGCAGCAGCTGGATGCGTGTCGGGTTTGTCTGCTCCACATCTACGCATATTGATAAAGAAATCCACTTTCTACTGGAGAAACATCCCTTCCCACACTCATGCTGGACACGGCACAGGCAAATACGCATCAACGGGTGACAAAGTGTCCCGGGCAGCAGCGGCTGTGTGTACGCCGCTCAAAACGTAAACGAGTTTCCTGCTCCAAACAATGACACGTGACCTGACACTGAGCCGTCATCATCGGTGCACAGGTACACCGCCCATAGCATCAAACTACCTCCCTACAGAATCTATATAAGTACATGATCTCCAGAATATTCCTCTAATAAAAACTTGTGTTAAATCTATTCAGTCTCCTGTATTGACTCTGCATCAAGATTCACGACCTGATGAGAGCGAGGAGATGAGGAGGAGGAAGAACCCCTTCGCTCATTTTTACAGGAGTTATGTTATAAATAACAACAGTTGGGGTCGTTTTTGTGTATATATATATTTTAAAAAACAATACAATATTTGGGTGTTGCAACTACACAAGAATGAGGTGAGAAAAATGTTCTCAGTTGTGACTCAGTGGGGCCCTGATGTAAAAGGGAGCAGCTGCAGACATAACTCTTAACTTTCCAATTTTACCATTGAAGACTAACCCAGAACTTTTAAAAGTGGGTCAAGAACTGCAGCCAAAGGAGGAGAACAAATGGTCACACATTACCAAAACATGAACTACTTTAGAAGATAGCAAACATAGGATATTTTATGTATTGACCCAAAATCTAAAGATAATAAGTGTTGGAAAATAGTGAATCAGCTGAAATGAGCAAATAGTATTTCAGATTCTCTTAGAATAAGCAGAAAATAATCAAACTGCTGACTTTTATAATTTGTGGAAGCTCAAGCAGGAGTCACAATCCATGTCAAATACTTTTTATTTTCAACCATACCAACGTGATTGACTTGCTTTCAACAATAAATCAGCCTGCTACTTATAAACCACGATCAACACTAAGCCACAATCCATAATTTGAAAAGGTGTGTGTGACTGTGGCCCTTCCCTACAAATGGCTTATGACTGTATCATAGTGACAGATTACTACACAAACAATTAAGCTAGGGATATAAGTCATTTTGAACCTTTTAAAATTTTTGTCTGTGAAACAAATAAACATGTTCTAACAGTTAGTATCTTAAGGCTTTTAGACCGCTTTGTGTTCGTGTTATTACAGATTGTGGCTTTGGTAGTTATAAACATTCGGACATTCTGATGAAGCACCGAGTGCTGATTGTCTCTCATCTCAAGTAAGGTCCACCATCTCACCTCCGCTTGTCATTGAACATTCATAAATGTACCAAAATACTATAGGATGATATAAATACTGATCTTTTTTTTTGAAATAACAAGTAAACCAATGCACATACAAACACGTCAATCCAAACTTAACAACTGATATATTCAGAATGAAGTGCTGCTGATATCTCAGCGTGTAACATTTCATTGATGGCAAAGTGCAAGGACGGCAAAATCAGTAATGCACCCAGAAAGCAGCATATAATAAACATATTTACTGTGTAGTGTGACAAAGCAGCTCCAACATGGCCATGTGGCAAAGGGCAGGAAATGCTTTTTTGTTGACAGACTTCTGCAGTGAGTTCTGCTTTAAAGCCCCCCGTGTTCGCACTTGTGTACTAACTGATGTGCAGACTAGCTTAAGAAAAGCTCTATACAATATTGGATCAAGACAAAAGGCAACTACATATAACATTTCTTAAGAAAATACTTCTACTTTTCTTCCGTTTATTGATAAAGGCCTCTTGTTCAAACTTGAATTTGACTAGAAATAGTTGTCCACACCTCCTTCATAACAGCTGTCTTAAAATGAAGACATTGGCACAACATAGAAGGCAACAACATTGGCTTGAAAAACATGATTGCACTGAGCTATCATCCATTATGTGCTGAATGGCAGGAAATACCAAAACGGGTAATCAATGCATGCAAATTCCACAAACGCTGTAGACAGAGGAGGAGGAGGAGAGTTAGCCGGAGCAGACATGTTCACTATCAGAAATACAGCAGCTTATCATTCTCTCCTCTTCATTACGAACTGTGCAGCGATTACGATATTTCCTTCGCCATCTCTACATTCTCCTTGGTGATCATTCTAGGCTCTTGTTTTTGTGTATAGTTGTCTCTTTCCATCATGGTGTCACTAGCAGGCTTGATCGGCTGCTCGTCCAGTTGCTCCAGTGCTTCCAGTATGGTCTGAACACGACGGACTCCGTCCCGTCTTGCCTGCCGCACATCTGCACGACCTTCTGGGTCAACTGAGTCCAGCGCTAAGAGCTCTTTGGTCAACAGTTCCTCCAGTAACAAGTATTTCTTATCATTCTTCTTTCCATTGAAACATCTCACGTCCTGCTCCAGTTTAGCCACCCTCTCGACTATCTGCTGTACCTTCATCAAGCCTGGATGGACTGGGCACTGAGAGGCTTGTTCAGGCTCTACCATAGCAGGCGAGACCTCGGGAGAAAGAGCAGGGACGTCCTGGCCCTCTGGTTTAGGAGGTATTTGAACTGTGATGTCTGATGTATGTTGTTGTGGTTGCTCTGGTTTCTGGGGCTGCTGAAACAGTTGCTGTGGCTGCATTAACTGTTCAGGCTGCTGAGGCAGTGGCGATGTGAGAGGTGGCGGCTGCTGGTACTGCTGCGGCTGCTGATACTGCTGCGGCTGCTGGTACTGTTGCGGCTGCTGGTACGGCTGCGGCTCCTGGTACTGCTGAGGTTGCTGCGGTGGAGGTTGTTGGAAATGTTGAGGTTGTGGAGACTTTGGGACGTCAGCTTCTGTGTGCAATGGCTCGGGTAGCTGTGTGATTTCAGGTTTCTGCGGCAAGCTTTGTTGTTCCTGCTCCATTTTCTGGGGCGGGTCTCTTGTGAGGACATGTTGCTGAGCCTTACAAATGAAAAACAAATCATCAGAATGGCTCACAATCTGAGTCAACACATTAAAATCAAACATTTGTAGACATAAAGAAGACCCTAAGTGAAGGTCAAAGTACCTGTGGCCTTTCTCCCAACACCTGTGCCATAAGGGGTGACTGGCTTTTAATGTGAGGCGGTAGGTGAACAGAGGCAGTATCGCGATGCTGTGGATATAGTATTGGAGAAGCCCTTTCTCTGGGAGACTGCATTGCTGCAGAGTAGCCAGGCCATTCGTCTGCCTGAAGGCGATGGAAAGGCTGCTGGTGCTCTGGGTAGGGGACACGCTGAGAGTACACGGAAGGATTTAACTGAGGCTGTGCTTGCGTTTGGCCTCCTCCACCCTCATGGATCACAGGAATAGGGATGTAACCTGCTTGAAGACCAGTGCTGCTGGGCCGGGAGGGTTGGTGATGTGGGGCAGTATAAACCTTAACAATAAAAGATCAATTTGAGACAGTGAAAATAAATAAACTTGACTTATTTTTTTCAATCTGGAAACTCAGCGTGCAGGTCATACAGTATTCACTCATGTCCTACCTCTGCTGTTGGTGAAACAGGTGAGCTGACCTTCACAGACTCAGTGGGGCAGCTGTCTGAAGGTCCATGTAAAGGTGATCTAGGCCTGCAGTGGAGGCCTGTCGTCAGGGAAGGTGTCCGCCCGTCTGTCCGGACAGTCTGTGCAGTGGATGGCTGGATGTACGAATAACATGGATGCTGCTGCTGTCTCAGCTCTGCCCCCTCATGAAAAACTGGGATAGGGATGTAACCTGGACGTAAAATGGGGTGCTTCATTTCCCTCACAAACATCTTCTGTGCTTCCTGAGGGCTTGGTTCCGGTGGTATGTTAGGTCCATTTGCTGACACTTCTCTGACCTGAAACACAGCCGGTAGTACAGAGATATATTTACTGGGTCATATCACAACTGATTATACATTTGACTATTTGATCGAGTCATTTATTTACATCTTTAGAAAAGAAGGACTCTGGGAAAACAGTGTAGATAACTGCAAAGGTTCAAATGTGACATATCCACAGGGTGATGCCAAAAGTATTATCTCTCTGACAATAAAAATCACTTCTGATTAACTTTGGTGCAGTCAGGCAGCTGCTGTGTTAGTGTTTGATATTTGGCTTCACAATCAGATTGACGTCATGTTTAAATTTCCAGACTTACATACAATAGTTTGGCACACCCCCTCAACTAACAAGTTATTAGCTAATTGCCATTATGTTGTCGTGAGAGAGAACTCTTTACGTTGTGCAGCTCGACAACTTCCATGAGGAAGAAGGAGCCAAGATTTTAATTATTATTTGAATACACTTTTCAGGCATTACTACAGGTGGATTTCTTGCCTGAGTCAGTCAACTTTGACCACACCTATTCTGGTTTAGTCTTAAAAAAGAAAACACTGATAATCGCAGATGATATTTATAATAAAAAACAACAAGTAAGTTGTTATTTGGGCTTGATGGTGCACTGTATGAGTACAACAGCAGCAGAGGCTTTCAGATAAGGAGAAATCATGTTGCAAATTTCCATTAAACATTACACAACTATAGACACTTGCTCTGGTGGAGTACAAACAACAGGTTTACTGATAGCTCAGCCCTCTGTCAATGATATATGTGGGAAGTGGTGAAACTTTAACTCCAGCACCTAAATAAACTCAGAGGCTTACAGAATAAAAGCTGCATTAATATTGTAGCCACTGGCATTTTTTCTCTAATAAAAAGTAGTGAAGTAGCTATGAACGACCTTTTGCCCTCTGCCATTTCTGTACGGGACACTACACACTGCCAGCACTACTGCACCAATTTTATCCCTCGACAGCTGTGTCTTTCTAGCAGATTCTTCGGGACACTAACTTTGGACAACAGCGTCTCTCCCTGAGACGAGAGATTACCAGCTGGCAGCCTGTGGAGCTCACTTCAGCCCACGGGTTTTCTCTGCAGACCTCACCGTTTTCACCACATGTATTAAATGCAGCTGAACAGGAGAAAGCGACGGCTCGGTCATTCAGAGGCGAACCGGACCTGCGTCGATCCATGTAAGGGAAAAAGTTTAATAGGAGCTGGACGTCGCAGTGTTTTGTTGTTTTTCTTCCTGCTATTAAAGACGCGTTATTAAAATAGTGAACGCTCCTCGCAGGAAGCCTTCACATACTGCAGGGTGAGTCACCGAGTAATACCGCTGTTAGATCATGACACGCGAGCATAACGGACTTGATCACCCGTTATAATAAGCCTGTGAGCTGCGCGTGAGGGGGAGGCGGCGGTGCCCAACAAGGCCCATAGTCAACAAGATGAATGTAACATGATGTAGCGCGGCGCTTCTGCCGCTCTCGCCGCGCACCAGCCCGAGAGGCGACGGTAGCGCAGACCCCCGCGCGACTCGACGCCAAACGAGCCGTCGCACAGGTGCCGCCGGCGGCCACGAGCCAACTTTTTCCCCCGCCGCTCTTTTACCTTTTTCGAGTCGTGTCGCGGGTCATTCCAGGTTGTCGTGCGGTTGTTGTGATCCACGAAGAAGGGCCAACCGGTGTGAGGGTCAATTTTTACTTCCCATCCGAGCGGGAGAGGGTCGTTGTCATTATTTGCCATCGTCATCGTCGGCGACTGCGTCTTCATGCCGCTCACGTTGCTGGCTGTCGAGTACTGAGACATTTTATACGGGCGACGGACGCTTTAAAGATTCCTTCAAGTGACGTGGAAAAGTGGGCTGGAAGTTTCTCGAAATAGCAGGGCTAATGTTGGGGGCGGACAGCGCTGGATACGGCGGCATGGCTTCTGAAACTTGTTATGCCGCAGACCCCCGTCCATATACCAGCATAAACACTGAGCGCACCTCTGCTCGGCATTTCATTTCCCCGCAGGCAGTCCCACTCCAGATCCAGGATTTTTTTTCGTGCAGCTGTGGAGATAATCTCTCCTCTCCTGTTGACACTGGGAAATCTTCACCCCCCCCCCTCCCCTGTGACCTCTGTGATGAACACGTTTCTGTTTATCAGACGAGGGAATCCCAAGCTTTTTCATCGCAAGAGGCTCCCCAAATAGCTGTGCTCAGACTCCCACATAATCAATCTTGTCCAAGGAAACTCAGTCTGGGTTTGCCATTATTTGGTACACAATTATGTAACTGTGGTGGTGTGATACAGAGTGGGCACAGTGACACCTCTAATGACAGATCTTCCTTAATCACAGGACGGGGCCAGTTGATTCTCACACTACAACTGAAATGCTCGTAAAATCAAATGAATCCTCACTTAGCAGGAATCAGGCCATATGCAAAATATTAACAACAGCAAAAGTTGTGTAACACAGCTGGGCTTTCTAAGCATTAACAGCGTGATTATCATCAAATTATTTCACACAGGAGTTTGTAGAAGGTCCACACTATATATTTTTTTATTTTAGGGATTTGTATAAAATATTAAGTTGTGTGCCCAAATAGAGGAGGAAAAAAGTTTTTTCTAGATATGTTTACGGACACACATGTATATTTGTGTGGGGTTTTTTTGCTGAGAGGAAAGGTTCCAGTCAGCTCTACATTGTTTAGTCTTGCGTGATAAAATAATTGACACTTCAAGTCACTGGTCTCATTAATCCAGTGATATGTCACGCTTTATTCAGTGATGACTTTATTTCCAGAATATGTTGTGACATGCTTCAATTATATTTGCATGTCAAGACTAAGGGGCATCTCTGCCTTCTGCACAGCAACGACTACTGATAGAATGTATCTGGTAAGCACGTATTACCCACTCAGTGTTATTCAGTCCAAAAATGAAAAACTAATCCTTGATGGGAAATGTGACAGAAGAAAAGGTTTTTAGATAATTTGATATCAACACAGAATAAATCACACATTGGTTAATAAAACGTCTTCAAAATAAAAGCACATAATACTCTAAGCTACCATGTGCATAAACTATTGGATCCCCCCAGTGTAAGTATCAAAAAGACACTGTGCCAGACAGCTATACATGCTTCCAACAGATGCTCGATATTTAATACCATACATTCTTCAGCGTTATCTATATTTTATTACACCACTTGTACAGTAAGGACAACAAAATTGTAAACCCGAATTTGTTAATCAAATCGCGAATGTGTAATGTGCGCACACAAGAGAGCTCATGCACCCCTGAGCTCAGATTACAGAAAGCTCCCCGGCGTTCGAGACACTGTGACCGCTCACCGCCGGTCATCAAAACAAGCCCACTCTTTCGTTTCAAAAATAAAGGTCTCCCCTATCAAATACTTTCTTTCTTTGCCAAATGTGATAAAACCAACTATCACAATGGTCATTGGAGGTTATTAACACAGAGAAGCATAGAAATCAAATAATAATCTAATTTCCAACAATTGCAACTGTAAACATGTTGTTCTTGCCTTCCACAAACCACAGCGGTGTAATGTTATCTTCCCACGCGCAGACGCACGCGCAGACGCACGCGCGGACGCTCTCTGGACTCCCAGCGTGACGTATGCCCCTGGCGCCCGGCTCGCTAACGCTAGCTTCAGAGCCTTAAGCTAGTCAGCTAGGTGTAGTAGTCAACAGCGTACCCCAGAGTCGGCTAACGTTAGGTAACTAACAAGTAACAACAAGTAACTACCGTGTTCTGTCCTGGTGAGTGTCGGTACAGGACATGGATGACGATAGCCACCCCAGAACCCTGTAAGTAATTGTATGCGTATTAATCGTGTCGTTGAGTAGCATTAGCTTCGTCGTCGTTTGAAAACGGTGGCTAACTTAGCTTCCCACTGCATTTAAAAACCTAGTCAATAGTATCAAATCACATATCGTGTTGAATAATTTATATTTAATTGACATCAAGTTAGTGGATTTAGGATAAAATAGATATCAGTCGTTGTCATGTGCTATCCATTATGGAATTTGTTAGATAAATGTCAACGGCGGCAACTGTCTAAAGTTAGCTGTTGCGTGCGGCCAGCTTGTAGCGTCAGTTCGGTTTAGTCAATGTAAATAACGTGACATTAATAACTCGCCGTCAGAAGCTATAAGGTAACATTATACCCGAAGTACGTTTGTGTACAAGCTTTTCAGAATAAGCTTCGCGATCTGTAGCACTTAGTAGTTATTACTTTGAGAAAATAGTTACAGCTTTCACAAAATCACCTCTTTATTATTTTCCGTCCAGGTATGTGGGGAACCTTTCCAGAGATGTAACAGAGATTTTGATTCTGCAGCTCTTTACTCAGATAGGATCTTGCAAAAGTTGTAAAATGATCACAGAGGTAAGCAGCCAAGATTTTATGTTTGTAAGCTTCCCGTGTGTCTTTCCTTTTACCTACTCAGGCATTCAAAACAGGAGGGTGGCTTTGTAACCATGTTTTTTTAACTAAAACATTTTTATAATTGTGGGCCTTCAGTGATGGAATATAGACTTTGCCGTTTTGAAATATGAATATGATGGAAATAATATTGTTTCATACAGCCTTTTGAACTATATTTCACCCTGTCCCTTGTAGCATACAAGCAATGACCCATATTGCTTTGTGGAGTTCTTTGAACACAGAGATGCTGCCGCAGCCCTTGCAGCCATGAATGGGAGGAAGATCTTAGGAAAGGTAGGGCTACTTGACTGACTTGAAGTAAGCTTAGGTATTTTCTTAAGAAATTCTCTCATGCTCGTTTCGCATGTAGAAAATTAATTTTTTGTTGTTCTGTATTATAACTTTAAATACTATCTGCTTATAGGAGGTTAAAGTAAATTGGGCTACCACTCCAAGTAGCCAGAAGAAAGACACGTCCAGTAAGTACTTGTTAGTTTTCTCACCTGATTAAATCAGAGTTTCCATTAGATTAGTAAATATTTTCCTTTTTTGTCTCTTTTGTCATTCTAGATCACTTCCATGTTTTTGTGGGTGATTTGAGCCCTGAGATTACCACTGAGGATGTCAAGGCTGCATTTGCACCCTTTGGAAAAACCTCGTAAGTTTTAAAAATATGTTTATGCATAGGATGGTTTTTAGAGATATTATGCATATTGAGTAAAGTCAAGCATAATTAAAGTACTTCTTTATAAACCCCTGTAAGCTTATTCCTGAAACAACAAACTCTGACCATGTTTACATGCATCTAACATGGGAACTGACTAACTTTAAATAATCTAAGTTGTAAAACTTAAATTTGAAAGATGACTTTTAAACAACGGCTGACAATCTGAAGGTTTTGTTTTCCGACAGTTTGCATCTGATCTCTGGCTGTTTCGGTTGTGTTGGTATTAAAATATTGACTTATTATCCTAGGGGTCAAGGGGCCGACCATGAACTGACACCTCTCCAGTTTAAGTCTGGCCAGGGAACTGGCAAAAATGTCAAATGTCAACAGGGCCACTTAGTTTTTAGAAAAAACTGCTTCATATTTATATTATGTGCATGTAAACATAGTTGATGATGGCACAAAAAACTTTTAAGCATCATGTGGAAGCAAAAAGAATGGACAGAACCATTTACAATTTTATGTAGTTATTTGTTTTAAAACATTAGCATTATTAGTAATTTGAACAAAGTCATTTAATGTCAAATCGAGTACTTAATTGCAGTTATTTGGTTGTAATTTGTGCATTGTGTATTTGTTTTTATAACTGCTAATACAGCTTTTAGCCTATGTTTGTGTGTGCGTGTGTGTGTTTATTTTTTATATTTTCGGTGTGGTAAGTAAACTGTACATTATATCACTAAACTGTAGGATGTGTGTATGAACCTGAACAGCTTTTAGATGTGCGTCTCAGTGAAGTAATAGCACTTTGGTTATTTTACAGAAATGCTCATAGGATTGGAAAGGAGCTTGAAGGCTAACAGCAAGGAACTGTGCACTCTGGAGACTCAGATGTAGTTTTTTTCTCTATTTATTCCATTATTTCCATATGTCTTCATTTGTAGATGCTATGTATTAACATGATCTAGCTTAAATTAGCAAATTCCAATACTCAGTGTCTTCCTCTATGTAAAATTGTCTAATCTTGTTTTACATAGTGTTGTTTGTAGTGTAATGGTCCTCTTCCAAAATTTCTGAAAATATCAATTTCTCAAAATTTGCAGCTCCCCGTACTCCATATTGGTGGTAAAGAATTGTCCAGGAAAAATACATTCTGTTAACAGGCCATGTATGCCTTTTAATTCCTTTTTTCTCTTTTGATTTTATTTATATATTTTTATTTGTAGGAAGAGCACCAACATCAGATTTTAAGAAATGCATGGTAACCCATATAATCTGTTCCTTTGTGAATTTAAATCAGTAGTCTACTGTTGAGAAGAGTGAACAAAAAGTGGTGCTCTAGAGTAAAGGCTCCATTAATACATCTGAACATATTTAAAACACTTATAAGTTGCATGTATTTGTACAGTTTTTTTTGTTTGTGTTGCTTTGACGTATTTCGAGTCAGTCCTCAGTCCAGGGTCATGTAGCTAATATACCTCAATGTAGGACAGAGTATTCAGAAAAAGGATTCAGATTTCAGTGTGTTTTGCGTGGTTCCTTTTAGTTTGAAGTGTTTTAGCTAAAAATGCACTGAAGTTGGTTATTTCCTTCCAGGGATGCACGTGTTGTGAAGGACATGACGACAGGCAAATCAAAGGGGTATGGATTTGTGTCCTTCTACAACAAACTGGTAAGGCTCCAGTGCAAGAACACAGACTGAAGGTTATTTCTATTTTCTGCTTACTATCCTACTTTAAAAGATTTATAGAAGTTAAAATATAATTAATCTTTATATAAATTGTTAGTCATAACATCTGAATTCATCTAATGTTCTGTAGTTTTTTGTTTATCACCACAATTTTCAGTGTACCAGATTTTAGAATCATAACTGTATTTTATTGGAATTTTTTAGGATGCAGAGAATGCCATCATTAACATGGGGGGGCAGTGGCTTGGAGGACGGCAAATCAGGACCAACTGGGCAACACGTAAACCACCAGCTCCGAAGAGTTCCCAGGAGAGTAAGTTTTAGAGGCCCTAACCTCTTACCTACCCTACCCACTGAATACCCACACAGGTTTAATCACTAATTGTCCTCATTAGATTTTTTGTACAAATTATAATTTTATTAATGTTATCGTAGATTGAATACAAAAGTAGACAATTTAAACATAAAGATGACGTAAAAACATAGCATCTTCTGGCTTAGCATCAATCTTTGAAGAGAAATTCAGTGCTAGAACTTGGACAGTGGGATTTTACGGCAGAACTATGACTTCAGCATTATTAATGTGACCGTACCTCACTGTTCATTTGTCTAAGCTAGAACAGCCAAATAAATGTAGGTTTTTACTTTTACTTGACCACACCTTACCAGAGCATTCTCTATTTAGTGGGAAAAAGTGTATATCCTTTTGTCACAGATGACATAACTACCATAATTTCCGGACTATAAGGCGCACCTGATTATAAGCCGCACCAGTTAAATGTGGGAAAACTACAGATAGGTCCATATATAAACCACACCCTACTATAAGCCGCTAACGTTCTGGTTCAGTAACGTGGCCGTTTACCGTATCAAAATAACCAGCCTACTTTACCAGAAAAGTCAGTCATTAATCCTTGTGTCTTCGTCTTCTTCCTGCGTTGTGAAACCACCACTTCGTCAGTGTAGGAATCAAATACCTTTTAATGGCTTCTTCCGTCGTTGCGCCATCCTCTTCATCATCATGCGGCCGTCCAGCTTTAACTTAAAAGCAGCATCATGTGCACTTCTCCATTTATTTTCCATAATAAAGGTGTGTGCATGGACACTTCCTTGGTGCAAACTGTCTCGCTCTCCTACTGTCTGTCTCACTCTCGTTCTTGTACTGCATTTCGGCTCTTTTTTTCCCCCTCTCCTTACCTGGCGCAAACTGTCTGTCTCGCCCTGACCCTTCCTTGCTCTCCTGGTGATCGTTAAAACTAAGCCGCCCCGCTGAATAAGCCGCAGGTTTCAAAGCAAGTGGAAAAAGTAGTGGCTTATAGTCCGGAAATTACGGTACTACTACCACTACTACTACTACTACTACTACTACTATGAGGTTGAAACATTTATTAGAGGTATGTTTCTCAAATGTTTGTTTGTATGTCAGATGTCTCAAAGCAGCTGAGGTTCGACGACGTACTGAGTCAGTCCAGTCCACAGAACTGTACAGTCTACTGTGGAGGGATCCAATCAGGACTATCAGGCAAGCGTCATCTCCTCAAAAGATGTCTATGTTGTTTTATTAGCTACCGTGCACCATCCTAAAATAGATTTGCCACCTAAAAAACTTCTGTCTGCTTGCTATAGAACATCTAATGCGACAGACCTTCACACCTTTTGGTCAAATAATGGAAATCCGAGTGTTCCCGGAGAAAGGATACTCTTTCATCAGGTAATGCCTCAGTCCATTGCAGCATTTGGCCCCTAGATGTCAACCAAACACTTGTCCCAAGGACAAGTCAGTTGATACCAGACTCATTTTCAGTGTTAATTTTTTACAGTTAGTCTTTATCTTGATGAAGAATTACCTAGCTCAGTTCTGAATTGACTTACTTCTGCTTGATAAACGTGTGTATGTTTTCTTTCTAAGGTTTTCCACCCATGACAGTGCTGCCCATGCCATTGTTTCAGTAAATGGTACTGTGATTGAAGGACACGTAGTGAAATGCTTCTGGGGAAAGGAATCTCCTGACATAGCAAAAAATCCACAGCAGGTAGGTTTGAATTGTGGCCATTTTTATTCTTTTACTTGAGATGACGAAATAAAGGGAGAGATGCGAAGAAATGCATGACAGGCATGACCTCCAGTTAGACTAGAACAGGGGATGTGGGAGTCAGTGATTAATGTCGTGACTCATAATATAAGGCAACACTCTTGGATTATTGCTATTAGCAGAATCCTGCTTTTGTTTTTTAGCCAAAACTGGTAAACATTGAATACTGTGCAGAAGTGTTGGATTCGTTTTTCAGCAATGTGATAATGGCCATTTGTCTTTAATTCTCAGTATTTACATTAAATCAACTAGAAACACAAAAGTTGGTTTTCATTCCTTCAAATTGAAGTTGTTTAAAGATCCACTCCTATTTTTGTTCTTGACCTCTTCCGACCTCTTCCTCTACGGAGATCACACACTTTTTAAACATATTTGTGTATCTTTTCCGGTTGTATTAAAATAAAGAGACTAATAAATAAATACATAAATATAGCACTGTGTGTCTGGCTCTGGGTCAGACGGGGGTCTCTAACCTGTGACCTTCTGCATCCCAGTCTGACGCTTAACCCATTGAGCCACCAGGCCTATATCGTATAATAGCACTACCAATAACACTCCAATGTTGGCCTAAGACCTTTGTACAGTACTGTATAAATTGAAACTATATAAAGCCCAAGATATGTTTGCAGGCTGAAACAATTTTTTAATATATGCCATTCAATGGTATATGAAATATAAATAATTTTACTTATTAAAAAGGTATTATACTTTTTACATTATTTTGTAATATTATTGATTCTGCATAAAGGTGATATCAATTGGGACTATTTCTCTTTGCCGGTGTCCCTCAGGTTGAGTACAATCAATGGGGACAGTGGAACCAGCTCTATGGGAATCCACAGCAACAGTATGGGCAGTATGTGGCCAATGGATGGCAAGTTCCCTCCTACAACATGTATGGCCAGACCTGGAACCAGCAAGGATTTGGTGTAGAGTGAGTTTTACCTTGTACCATATTTTCAGTAAACACATAATAAACCTTTCCTTGAACTAGTCTGTTAAATGTCAGTAGGTTTATATCAGTCATTACATGTCTGTGAATTTAGATTGATGCTAACTTGACCTCCCCCTGAACACTGTCTCTCTGAAAAATCGTTTATTTAACAACACAGCCAATCTCTGTACACGATCACAACAGTCAAACTTTTTATGTGTTTGTGGGATCTTTGCAGGCCGTCCCAGTCACCATCCTGGATGGGAAGCTTTGGATCTCCATCAGCCCAGGCTGCAGCTGCTCCCAGTCCAGTCATGTCCAACTATAGCATGGCTGGCTATCAAACGCAGTGAGCTGGCCCTAAACTAGGTGTTATAACGAGGGGATTTTGGCAGCCCTTTTAGACCACACAACACCTCTTTATCTAGACGGCTGCAATGGTTAAAAAATGAAAATGAAAATAAGGAAGAAATAAAAAGAAAGGCAGGGCAACATTCACAAAGCCTTTGTAGCCAGTAAACCAGACAACATTTTTTTTAGATTACATTCAAAACTCATTTAACTTATAAGGGATAATTTGAAAATAATTCATACTTATTTAATGGAAAAGTGCTCTTGGGCTTCTGAAGTAAAGCCAAACCAATGTTGTATGTCAAGTAGATGTTGAAGGACATACGAACCAAGTGAACGTTTGGCCGTATGAATACCCTCACCTAGAGAAGATTAGCTGCATTAGTATGGTCACTGAAAACGTATCTATCAAATTCAATACACAATCAGTACGTTGACCTAAGGGCCAAACATTAAACAGTCAGTGTGGTTCTTCAGGTGGTGACCCTCTAACATCCAAAATATGAGCAAATATGTACAGCTGGGTTATTTTGTAAAGCTAAAAGCACACTCAATACAAGCCATTGGTTTACTCCAGCAGCTCCCTGGAGCAAAGACGAAAATCCTTAGAAACCTTGTTTTCAATGATCAAATTAAAGCAATATCTGCTCTCAGATTGCCAACGTTTTTTTATATTTCTAATTAATGGCTTGTTATAGACTTATCAAATGTTTATTTACTTGTACTACTTGTTCTGCTTATGTTGAGACTTCATACAGATTGATTGATTGAAACTCTATTTGAACATAAGCAATACGAATATTAGAAAAGATATATGAAAATCAAAAAAACAAAAAGTGTTTGCCCAAAAAGAGTGGGAAGAAGCCAGTGTATATGCTATCCCACCCTCTTGTCCCACAGTGATTAAATAAAGTCCTTTAACTTCAATCAGTTTCTAAAATGACCTACAGTAATGGCCGTGTTGCACAGATCAAATGAATATAATTGGTCACCATGAATTGCTATAAACTGCACTGTGCCTCACGAATCAACCAACCTTCTAAAAGCGGGTGCCTGGATTTAGCTTCAGCTCATAGTTGGAATCTCAGTCCTGTTTCGATGTATTGATGAACAACGCTTTGTGAAAAGATGCCCTGGAGCAATAGTGAATCTTTTCAGTATAAACGAAGAAACAATTTGTATGAACACTTGTGGCTTTAATAGAGATTTCAGTGTGGGGTGGTACCTCTAGGGTAAAGTTTATGTACAAAGGGATTTTCACCTAGACAACTTTGGAAGCAGACATGTTTTACGTTTTTCATGTTTTTATTTGAGTGACCTGCATGTTGTTTGCAGGCTTTTGATGGATTATAGTTCACAAGGTAATGTAGCCTAGATTGGACTAATTTATAAACCTGTTTCAAAGAAAAGGCTATAGCACATGGTCAGTGTATGAAGGTAATATTGAAAAGACCTAACTCCCAAAGGTAACTGACTGTGCACTGATTCTGGGGCTGGTTTCCTAGAGGAATATTGACTATTAAATAATTTCTTCCTTCCTTATCTTGACCTAGTTACAGTTAATTTATACTTTCTAACAGCTGTGGGAGTTTTTGTGAAGAGACTTAATTTAGCACAAAACCCAGCCCCTAACTGTATTAATAATGTTTCACGCAGTTCAAAATATTGTGTTATAATCACTTCAATCAATTCAGGCTTATTGTCACTTGGAATGGTGAAATTTTGTGTTAATTCCATATAAGAGAGGAGGTTTGTCAAGTATATCACATCAAACTGAGGGCCAGAAAGCCCTTCAGTGCATTGCTATTATTTGCATTTCATATATGAAAATATTTCCTATATATATATATATATATATATATATATATATAGAAACACACACATGCACGTGCACACACACATACACACACACACACATACACACACAAATTGCAACAGGAATTTCTCACAGATCTGTTTCAAAAATGTTGGATTGTATTTGCATATTTGCCATTTGTACAGTGTATCAACACTCCATGTAAAATAATTAGTACTAGGAGGCAGACGAGTATGTAACTAAACAGAGTCATGGCTGAGAGTGTAAATACAAACCTTGATCGTTAAACTTTATGAAACTGGAGCCTTAATTGATTTGTTGGTAATATTAAACTGCGTTATTTAGGAAGGCTCCATTGTATACCTAGAAGTTTTCCAGTGACGATTTCTCCAGTTTTAAGTTTGTGTGCCAATTAAAGGATGTAACAGAAAGCAGATGTTTCAGCTCGAACTGCACGCTTACAACATTGTACTATATTTGTTGTTTAAGATGTTAAATGTAATGGCAATTGGCTGTTATGACATGAATACAGGTTGAACAACGCAGACAATGTGTAAAAATAAAGAATTCATTAATTTTCATTTAATGTGAAAAACTTGTACATCACTTCAATGAGAGGTTTGAACCTGGTTGCTTATTACATTTATTAGATGATAAAATGTGCTTACATAGACATACATTTACTGCAATTTAATAATGTTCTCTCAGGTTATATTACGAATTACATATTTAACAATGATTCTTTTGTTAAACACACCAGACAGCATGTGTTTACTATACATTAATGATGGAAAATCTGAAACCTGAGTAACGACAAGATCGGGTCAGTCAGTTATTTTGTTTTAAATGAGATTAGCTTAATAATGCATTGTATATTATGTAATTCATTATTTATTACATGTAAATGTAAATAATTTAACATATTACAAAGGCAAGCAAGCGTACATATCAAGCAACTGTAATATAATATACTTATGAACATTAAATGACAAAAAGAAAATAAACTATGACATTAGCACTGCCTAAAATAAACCTAAAATAAGCATGACTTTATTTTGCTAACCTACTTTTGAATTAAATTTATATGACACAAATATCTTTAGACTCCAGTATGAGTATTGTCTACAGCATATAATAGTCTTATATAGTTACCTGAATTTCAATTGTTGCTAGTTTATGAAATTAGCACTAGTACAATAACATCATTCGCAAAGAATTTCATAATATATGTATACAATCTAAACATGTTTTGGCATTAGAAACTACTAAAGTAGTAAACAGTGTCAGTTTGTTGTCTGTACACCTTGAAGAACCTTTACTTGACGTGAGAAGTTGTATAACATTATTTTTTGAGTGACTTCCACATAACATAATCCTGTTTCTTAGAGGTTTATCACATACGACAGTCATATGTGGAATCAATGTGAAGTTCTGACCTAAAGGACGACATCTCAGCCTTCGGCCCTCTGTCCACACAAACCAGGACACTCGTATCACTGTCATCGTGCTGGATATGGGTAAATAAAAATTAAATATTTAGTAATTAGCCAAGAAAGCATTGTAAAGGAATCCTAAGTACAAAAGGTTTTCTCTGTCCCCCATATTATTTGAATCAATGTTGCAAAGCTTCACTATAGTGTCCACCGATGATCTGTTGATCCTTAACGTGTCCATACTCACATAATTGTTGCCTACCTTTCTATTTCCTTTAGCTTTGTTTTGTAATGCCAGTTTTTCCATGATCAGCTCAATCCTGGATGTGATGTCTTCCACAGAGCTTTCCAGATGGCCAACCTTTCTGGTCAGACTTTTGTCGGGGGAGAGAGGTGATTCAGGTCTTTATTAAAAAACATGTTTTTTTTCCATTGTATTTCATAAGCTAAACATAAAAACTTCTTCCACCTTAGAAACTGTTCCCGATCCACAGTGGTTTGACTGGAGTTGTTCTGCTCGTTAGAGATAGCAGGAGGCTTCTCCAGTAATTCTTTCCCATAATTCATTCCAAGATCATTTATTTCTGCGCTGAGGGCATTCTGACAAAAAAAGCATCGGAAAACCGTCATGAAAATAGATCTTTCTTTGCATTCACTATTTTTTCTTGATCTGACCTTTGTTATGATTTGCCACTATACAAATCAGGAAGATCTGAATTAAGTATATACACTATCACCGTATAGGCTTTTACAAACCCTCTTTTCCTCTAGCTCTTGTATCATCCTCTCTTGTTCATCTTTGTCTAGAATTTGGTTCTTGTCAGAGTCAAACTGTGAGAAGGCTGCAGAAATTTCTTCATCGGTATGTCCCATCCTGCGAGATCAAAAGAATAGTGAGGGTTACAACTACATACATACATTTAATACTACAGTCAGCATTTGTTTCTCATTTTTGACACATCTTCACTTACCCTTTCAGAGTTTCTCTGAAGTCCTTGAATTCAATTTCTCCAGATCCAGACTGTAGTGCTTTCTGCACATCTGATATTTTCTCTTTTTTAAGTTTCAGCTTCATGAATGTCTTCATATAGCTCTGAATTACAAAAACATATGGTTTGTAACATAAATAAAACACTACTCACACATATTTTAAATTAATTTGATAACATTTACCTGTTTGATGATGTCGGTAATATGCAGATCATCCTTTTCGGCTGCGAGCTCCTCCTTAACTTCAGAATATGTGTCATTTATGATGGCAAGAAACATGTTCTGAAGATATTTGACAGAAATTTTTAAAAATTAGAGTTAATCTTTTAAAAACTAAACATTTTAAATAGCAAAATAACTTACCAGCAGAACAAAGAAAACAAAAAACACATAGGTGACAAAGTAGATTGGCCCGAGAACTCTGTTAGCTCTGTCAATGGCATCATAGTCAAAGTCTCCAAGAATAATCCTGAATTGTGTGGAACTGTAGGAAAAAATGGTAAAAATAACTAATTGGCCCAGAATGAGACATCCTAGTTGAATCTTAATGTTGAATGTTGTTTCCAACGTCTCTTACATGCACTTAGTGAAGGTGCTGAAGGATTGAACTACTGTCCCAAAGAGCAAATATCCAAGTTGAGCATAAGCAAAGAAGACAATGAAGAACATTACGGCGAATCCCAAAATGTCTTTAGCACATCGACCCAGTGTGGAGGACAGCTGAGTCATGGTCTTATTAAAACTGATGTACTTGAAAATCTAGAAGGACAAGAAAACACTTATTATTTTGGATAACTACAGAGCTACAAAGAGTTAGGGATAATAGATGTCAGTGTTTTACCTTGATCCATGCAAAGAACAAGTTCACAGCATTCATGTTGTTGTACTGTGTTTGCCAGAAAGCCAGAAATTCAAAATCGGCATAGATACCAGGGTCACGCAGCAATTGACCAAGCAAGTTGTCCACTTTGACGGTCCGGAATATGTTAAATATGATGGCAACAATGGCAAGCTGGGAAAAGGGAAATATTGAGGCCAAGCTAAGTTAGGTACATTTTATATATTATTATTAATAATACCTAAGTTAGGTAAATTGACATTTGAATCAAATATGAATATAATTTTCTTACTATTATGATAACAATATCCAGTATGTTCCAGATGCTTTTGAAGTATGTGAACTTGTGTATTCGAAGCTCAAGAATCTCCTCTACAATATAGTAAAGGATGAATAAACAGAAAACCATCTCACATCCAAGGACAAAGTAATCCGAGCGGGTGACGTAGCGAATCAGCTTGACTGTTCTTATTTGGTAGGAAGAGATCGCTCCACCAGTAGCTGGGAATTCAACTACCAACCTGATAGCAGTTAAGAAAACTTTAATCAAGCAATGCGAGGTTACCAAACCAACAGTACTGACTGCAAGTGTTGCTATTGTCAATGTGCCTCTTACGTGATAACGCAGAACATGTTGATGTTCGCATTGTAAGCAGAGAAGTCGATGAAGACGGCTCTGGTTCCACGGTCCAGCCAAAGGTTGTTCGCCAGCTCTCCCAGTATGTCAGCACTCTCGTCCTGGGTCCGACTCAGATCTTGATAGTATCCTGCGCCACTGTAGGTTGCCAGCAGGCCCCAGTAAGAAGAGCCATTGATTGCTTTCGTTGTGTGGTATGTCCAGCTGCAGAGACACAAAAGCAAACACTCAACTGTCCTGCAGTTCTTGCCGATAACAGTGTTTCTGTAACAGACACAGAAAGTGGCTTACGCAGTGCCATTGATGAGACCAAAGCTAAGGTCGTCCTCCTTCTTCTCATTGTAAACTTCATAACATCCCACTATTTCACCTTGGAAATCTTTGGGGACAATGCAGGAGTTGTTTTTGATCCTGATCTGTCTGATTCTGGGCACTCCCAGCAGCATGTTCTCATAGTAGATGAAGGACTGGTCCCCATGATCCATGGACTGGTTATTGTACCATGTAGTCCAGTAGAGGCCATTCAGTAATGGGCCCTGGGCAAACTGTTAAAATAAAGAGGGGGTTAATTCAGTTTGAACTGCACACAGAAGAATCTTACTCTGGTAATAAAGTAAATATGAAGGAAAACTCACAGTCCAGAAGTCTGCCATGCTGCCAATGGACAGAAAACTAACCCCACTTGAGCTGGCTGTATTCACAAACAGGTTCGTCATGGCGTTGGTGTAATAGTAAGTGCTTGAGCTGGTCATACCGTATGTCACTGAAAGACAGCATAATCAAACTAGACTTAGCAATTTCAGAAGAAATCGCGTGGGGGAGCATGATTGCCGCAAGACGCCTGTCGGCGTCTTT
>JAUMTR010000007.1:4149588-4187331 GCA_032270685.1 Microctenopoma stevenorrisi
GGAATAATAAGAAAAAGAAAAATAAAGAAAAAAGAGGAAATCAATAGTGTGGGAGCATTTCATGCTCCCCCACTAATTATAAATAAATCAGTTATTCCTATTGGGACTTGTTCAGGCAGAGCTCTGCTCTCGTTGCTTCATTTAGCAGTGAAAGACAACTCAGAAGCAATGTCTCATTTTGTTTGCCTGCATTTATTTATTATCGGACAGATAAGTCAAATAGATCTATAATTTGTTTGAAGAGAAAGCATTCTGCTCTGACGCAAATAACTTGTCAAACAATGTAAATCTACTCCTGACAAAGCAACAATGGGGTAGGCCTAATGCTCTTATCGCCAAAAAGCAAGAGATCAGTGCTCATGTTCCTTTCACTCCTGATGCTCATCTAGAAAATGGCTTTCAAGGGAAGGAATGGAAAGGGCTTTTGTGTTAGGCAATAAAGCAGTGAGAGAGATTTAAATGATAAATCAACAATTCGAAGTGCCCCATACAGTAGCATCCTGCCAGTTGTTAAGTGCTTCAACGTGACATGTAAAGCAAAAAACAAATAGTTAACATAAGGTACATGAACAGTGTTGCACAGGTCACACAGGTTTCTGATATGGAAAGAAAATCGTATTTAGAAAGTGTAAGACTAATTAAAAACATTTGTTGTTGTCAGACAAACAAACACTGCTACAAAAAACAGCAAGCAAAAAAATGTGTAAGGTAGAATCAGATACTTACAGAGGCACATGTCAACCAGGAACACCAGATAGACCACTAACTCCCGTATCGTTGTTCTGACAAACAGCTCCTTGTTGTCTGAGGTGTTTTCGGTCAAAGTTGTGCCCCACAAGCCTACAGGAAACATCATTGTCACACTAGTTCTGTATTTATTATGCATGTAATTTTATAGATGCAACTAAAGATCTGTCAACAGGCCTAAATTATTCATTCGCCAAGATGGTTCACAGACGTTTTAGGTTCAGAGGGGATGCTGGATAATACTAATAGCCTCATGTAACTAGTTGTTTATTAGATCCTTAAAGCAGAAATACATTGGCAAACTCAGCTGGACGTGTTCTTACCTTTGATGAATGAGCAGCAGCCTCTTTGTTTCTTCACCAGGCTTTTCTCAGTGGATCGTGGTGCCTCTGACGGGTGGTGGAATGGGCCGGGGGTGTCCAGTTTATACATACTCTCTGTAGAGCCCTTGTAAAGGGGCTGAGGATTGTAGATGGTGCTGACAGCTCGGGGAAGGGGTGGAGGAGAGCCACAGTAGCCCTGGTTCACCCAGGCCCCATTGCCCATGCTGTCCAGCTCGCACTCCACCTGCCCAGTCAGGTGGCTGTCAGCCCGGTTGTTCAGGCTCTTCATAGTGTGCTCCTCTGTGGACCACTGGTGCTTAGGTTGGAAAGAAAAGTGAAGCAGAGAAGTGAACGAAGCTTTTGAACCGCTGCTGGAGGGATGGCTGGAAAGAGTGGATGACACAAGCTTTGTTGAGGGAGGAGCTGCTGGTCTTGGAGCTTTTGTAGTATTGAACGCAGTTAAAACACGCTAGCAGTATGTCTTGTTGTTAATGTACATGATATTTACTTTTTTAAAAAGACATTTTGGTAAAAGAAAGTGAAGTCATCAAGAAAAAAATGAGATTAACTGGCTTCATCCTCTTTAAAACACTACACTGCACTTAACAGCTGAAAAAAATCTTTTCGGTTTCTGTAGTGAGGATTCCTACAATATAACATATCTAATTTTCTGCAAAGAGAACATCAATAATTCAGCAGCAAATAGACCTTTAAATTTGCTTTAACCTCTCAGTTACTTCCATGCTGAGCACATTGTTCTAACTGTTGATTAACAACTCATTCAATAATGCGCTCCAGTTGAGGAAATCATTAAATGACATGGCCGTTATCTTTTGACAATAACAGTTTACCACTGGTGACTTAATTATTGAAGAGCATAATTGCCATGTCACTTATGGTCTCACACATTTGAATCTGCCATCTATTCATTTTTGATTCCTCAACTGTCAGAACGTGTTTAATAAGCACAGAATCATTCATAATGGTATATTATTCATCGTGACCAGCTGTACAAGCCCCTGCAACACTTGTCACAAGTGTATTTAAGCAGTTTTAGATATAGCGATGAATCATATCTATTCATGATTATTTAATGCAGCTACCTGTCATTAAACCAAACAGACAGTAGCATAGATATAGTCTGTAGAGTATGAGATTATTTGAAAACATTCCTTTTATTACCTCCTGCATGTTCATCTGCATGTTGCACTGCTGTAGATGTATAGTGTTTGGGTCCAGCTATGGGCGTTCATGCTTCACTGGCTCTGAACAGAACAATTACATACAGCTATTAAAACACAATAGAGTTTAATTTCTACTCCCTTGCTCAAGCCGTGGCAGGATCTGGCTCCCCGGCTCCCTTAATCTGCTGTGGCTTGTGCCACCATTCAAACTGTAACAATCACTTTTCAGCGGCTTCCATTCAAATCTGCAGCTCCAACAACGAACGGTCACAGATCATATGGCATCCTGGCAAATAGTATCTCTACATCCATTTGGATCCTGTAGCAGAAATGTGGTATAATATTTTTTATCCAAAAAACTGTTGCTCGTATAGGACATTTTTAAATGAGAAAAGAAAAGATCCCAAAAAGGCCAATGGCTCTCCGATTGACGTAACTGTGTCTTATCTCAGAACACAGGAGCTCTAGACAAAAGGATGATTTATTCCCCAGGGTGCAGAGTGAGGCAGCGCAGTAGACATGACCTGCCATCACTCCTGCTGTGTGACTGAGAACTGAACAAAAAGAATGTGCTGTAAATGACTTGTTCTCTGAGATAAGCCATGCTTTATTACCACACAAGAAGACACGAGAGGTTATAAGGGTTTAAAGGCCGGGCCATTTTTTAAATTAGAAAATAACATGGTCAAATATTCCATGGTATATTGTTTGTACTTTAGGTAATTTGATCATGTCAAGTTTATATATTAAATATATTCTGACAAAGAAAGAAAATTATTATAATCACTGTTTTGCGTAGGTAAAATCTGTATCAAACTAAAACTACTAACATACTGAACTGCAAACTGCACTGCACAGAATGCAATGAGAGACTGTGGATCATATGCCATAAAAATAAACATTAACAATCCCACATTTCATTATCATCATCATCATTATCAGTTTTTGAATAGAGAAAACAACAGGAGAAATTCTCATAAAATATTTTTTAATTTTTGATCCAAAACTATGATTCAACAAAGTAGAGGTCTGTGTGTAAAAACAACATCCATTTTTTACCACTACAAACATGTTTTAAAAAATATTTACATATTGAGTTCAATTATGCAGTTGAGATGATTTTCACAATGATTTTCTCAGAATCCATCAAAAAATTGCACAACATTTTGGGGCCACATGATAAAAATACACTATTGCTCGTATCTTCAGTACAATCTAATGGTCATTTTAATGATGCTACTATGCTTTGAACAAAAAACTGCTCAACATTGCTGGGTTTCCTAGCAAAATAACTTCAAAGACTTTGAAATTGAAACTGAAGTTGTTTTGATTGTCATACAAAGACTATATAAATACAAAGAGAAAATAATGCAATACATATGTATTTACTATCTCCTACTGGAGGAAAATTTTCACATTGTCACTCACATCCAACAACATGACTGATGATTTACAAACGGCAGAAGTTTTATGTGTGGACCTGATGTCTGTCATACTGATAGGAGAAGGGTGAGTGGATGTACTCTTGTCCCGTCGTGGAGTCATACCTCATGAGGCAAGGGTAGTTTTCAGGCTGCACACAGTCAAACTGCAGTTCCAGCCACTGCCTGTGAGAAGCGTTATGCCTCTTGGTGTCTGTCAGGATCCGGTTGAGGGCCATGATGTAGCTCAGCGCCATCTGCAGAGTTTCATACTTGGACAGTTTTTTGTCTTGGCCCCACTGCGGGACCACTTTGCGTAAACGATCAAAAGCTGTGTTCAAACCCTCCATCCTCTTCCTCTCTCTGGCATTGGCAGCCATCCTCCGCCTTGTGACAGTCTCATACTTCTCTGGGCTTTTGGAGTCCAGTTCCGAGGACTCTGATCCTGAGTCGGTGCAGCTTGGTCGGCGGGACTTCATGGTTTTTAGGTGAAGAACCAAATGAGTGTCAGATTAGAAAGGCCTATCTGAGTTTATGATGTTTCCAGTTTCAGCTTCAGGGTTCCTCAAAGGTTTCCTCTGTGTTACAGTCCAAATATGTATCAGAAACTCCTGATAGTGGACAGCCTGAAGAGTCCAAGGTGTCTGTGATGCTGGAGACAATGAAGGAGCAGCTTTTATAAGCTGGAGTAGATGAACAGGTGGCAGCAGGTGGAGTCCCTGCCCTCTCCCCCCATTCCCAATATTGCTCATAGAGAAACACACCCATACAGATTCATAAACACCCACACCCACTTTCAGCACACACACACACACACACACACACACACACACACACACACACATACACATATATACTGAGGCACATATAAGCACACCCAGTGCACACACACACAATAAAACCTTAATGAAATTCCAATTAACTTGGGCTGGGCTATCTGGCTGTGGCATCACTCAGAGCCATGTGTCACAAACACCAAAGTCTACCATCTGGTAGCTAAACTCACCACAGCTGATGGTGCAAACAAACTTTTAAGAAGCTAAGGTTGTATGTCTCTCTTAAGCATACATTTCCAGTAATAGTAAGATCAAACTGAGCTCTTAATTATGCTTCCAATTAAAACAAAATGAAGTAATACAAATACCGTCAGATATTAGAGAAATAAAGTTACTTTACACTACTGCTGCTAACATGGAGTCATTGGAGCCAGTGTCTTATTTTTAATCTAATTTAGAATTCAGTATCAAAGAAAGGATTATAACCTTTACATAAATGAAAGACACACAATATGCATAATAAAAGTGATAATATTATACATTTTTTCCTCCTTTTAACATATAAAATATTAGAAATAAATCCATATATAGCGATTAATAGTCTCATAATTGTATTTATTAACTAAATGTGGAATCCCATTGTCTTTACATAAATTAGGTTTTATTAAGTTACATAAGCCGTAAAAAGTCTCCTTTCACTTCTCATGTAACTTGTCTCCATGTGATAATAACCATAATCTGAGATTAGCCTGAGGCAAGAGAAGTGTAAGTGTGGTCTTTAACCTGAGGGATTTTAACAGCACATCAGAGGATTATGGCTTTCAAACAATATGGGCAAAGATGGTGTACAGATTACTGCACCATCGGGGGTTTTGAGTGTACTGGTACACAAATATTCCCGAGGAAAATCTACTTCTTTATATCTGGAAGGAAAACTAGTTTCAAAGATCCTAATGAATCACAGTATGTGGGATGCATTAATCTTTCTTATGTAGCCACATGTGAAATAAATAATTGATCTGTGTATTGGTCCGAGAAAATGAGACAGACAGAATAATTTGTCTGTCTGTCCTTCCCATCTGCCAACACTAGAACCCAGTTGTTACCCATATCCACATAAAAACTACTACTACTACTGTTTTATTCACTTCTGCTCTACTCTAAAATTCAAACTATGGTCTCTCAGCTGCACACATGAAATTGCAGTTTTCGTTTATTTTATTAAAATCTACACTCACATTTTATACAACTTAGAACTGCCGTTCTTAAGCAACGCTGTACTTACTACTTCAGACATGGTTGGTTACAAAATGAAATTGGCTTATGAACCATTAATAACAGCAACAACAACAACGATAATAATAATATTAATAATATATAACAATATGTTACTTTAAATGTAAATGTACTTCTTGCCTAAATACATTTTAAGGAATACTTGAGACTTCATTGTTAGTTTACTTAAAGCCCTGAATATTCCTCCCACCTCTGCTGCTTCAATATCTGGGGTCATCTTTGTCATCCATTGTCAGGAACGACATGCAACTCCTCTGCCTGTGTATTGACAAACCCAAAGCTTGGGGCTGTGAGTTGGAGGCAGGTTATGAATGATTAATCACCGTCAGAGGCCTAGAATAATACCCATCTCTAGTACTGGGTCATGCACACAAGCTGATGCTGTCTGGTCATTTTGAGATGGACTGGTTAGCTGTGCAATTAGGCATATAATCCCATCTACCAGTTGGTTCATTGATTACAGATTGACGTAGTTTACCAGCTGCTGCTTGTCTTGTCTGAGGGCCTTGTCTGAGACGTGGCCTGTCCCTTCCCTATCGTCAGTCTTTCTTTCTTTTTTTGGTAGCCCCTCACATGATTGGCTTGTCTGAGCCATGCCCCCTGTCAAAAGCCATATGTCACTACTGAGGAGTGACCCGTCTGCTCTGACAGAAACCTGTACTCTCATAAATCCCCATCTCCTTATGGAGAAATGGAGATCATGGTGCAAAGCGTATGTTTCAGTCCAGGAGAAAGTGTAAAAGAGCGTTCTCTCTGTATTTGTTGTTTGACTGTGCAAATCTGATTATCATCACCAGATTCCCTTTAAACTAACAGTGTGAATAAGCTAACTTTGTAAAAGAAAGACATTGCAACTGTGCTAATATCTTTGTTTCTAAGTATGTGGACTATATTGACATTTAATGCAGTACTGCTGTTATTATATTGACACATTGCACTGCACTGCAAAATATAAAACATTATTTAAAACATTGCAGTATTTAGTACTAGTGAGGTACAAGTGTAATAACTTAAAGTAGAAATTCAAATTAAAGCTTTCAACATGTTAAATAAATAAAACCCTTTTTTTAAAGCCTTCAGATATTTACCACTTGCTACACAAACACCACCCACTACTTACCAAGTAGGTCTGGCAGCTGGTCAGATGAGGCTCGGGGTATAATTAGGTCACGTAAGGTGAATGTAATTTTATGCCTGTTTGAACTCTCTTCCTGTCTAATTGGACTGATTAGCAATGCTTAATTGGCTTCTGTACTTTCCTATTTGTTTTTAATTTAAGCCAACAGGGCTCTGATTACAGCACAGTGAAAACAAGCTCTCTGTACTGACAGCAGATATTTAACCACCCAGTTAAATGGCTACAATATTCCACTATAAATAACTTTTCATGTCAAGCATGAGGTAAACATCATCAGGTGGGATGGAGCAGTGACAAGGAAGCCGACTGATTTAGCACTGTGCATGCAATACCGCTTATAATAAAAAAGCAAACATCGCTAATTTGAATAAAATAATTTTATTAACTGAGAAGGACAAAACTATTTTTACAGTGTGCAACTTTACATCAGTTGAGTATGTGCTGTCAAGCCTTTCTTCAAAATGTTTCCAAACTGATCATTTCGTTAATGTTAAAGTTATTGTCATTTGCCGAAGCAAAGTGTTAGCAGTCTTTTTGTTGTTCACTCTCCTCAAAAACAAAAGAAATCACAGAAGATTTGTCAGTGTTTCAACTATAAAATGATTCAGTTAAATTCAGCTAGCAGCGTAATATTCGTCGGACTGGAGCAGACACAGTGTGTTTGTTTATTCAAGCTACAGTAAACGTTCATCATCAATTGGCATGCACATAAAAAACGTGGTGCAAAAAAGTGAACCAGTGATTGACATCAAGAAATAATTTTGTTCAAAGAAGCTCAACTTGCTATCAGTAGACATTTGACTGTCTATGTTTATATTAACAAACATTCACTTTTAAATAAACCTTAAAAGACACTAATGCTACCAGTAAAGGTACATATATATGATTTTCAGTAAGAAGACGTGGCGCTATTACCACTTTGACTATAGGAGTAGCAATTAAGAACGTAACCAACATTCAACAGCAGCCTCACCAGCGAAACTAAATATGACGTAACAAATGTCGTTCATTCAAACCTATCAGAGACAATATTCCACTGCACTGATGGCTCATGAAGTAAGACTTTGCAAATTTGTCATTTATGTGAAACTTTCATGTTATAAATTATATTGAGTAAATAGGAATGGTGACAAACCTGCTATGTGCGCTGAAAGCTTTAATACATTACAGCACTTTTTACTATTTGTTCTCTGTGTATTGCTTCAAATGCATCACGCAAATCACATGACAATCTGCTAATAGTCGTCTTTCTCCGTTCAGCCTTCTGTTTGCAAATGGCTCACAGCTCCTCACTCTCCAGCATGACCTCAGGAGGGGAGCTGGAGAACAGGATGGGGCTGGTCTCTGATGTGGGAAAGGCTGCCTTGATGTCGAGCCCCTGGCCTGTCAGAGCTGCATAGCGGCTGCCTGTACGAGGAGTTTTCTTCATTGGTGCAGGGATGCCCTGATGCCATTGTGCTGCCAAGGTGCAGTAGACAGTTACTATTACTACACAAAGCGCCATCCTGAAATGAGACCCTTGTCTGGACAAAGCTGATACTTACACCGCTATACACAATATTTACCATAGATATCAAGCCTGCAGGTGCAGGATACAATTCCAACCCCATTTTTTGCTGACACTGTATACCAGCCAGCATCATCTTTTGTTGTTGGCTGGATAAGTAGACACACATATCCTGTGGCATCCTGGGTCATGCTGAAATAAACATATGATTAAGAACTTCTCCCAATTAAAGCGAGTTACAGGAGGAGGAGGAGGCTCAGAAGTCTCACTAACCTGATTCTGTCCTTTGATTTAGGAATGGAGTCATTGTCTTTCTTCCAGAAGATGACTGGAGGGGGCATACCCACCACCCGACACTCCAGCCTGACTGGAGCTCCCTCAGGAATACCCATGTTCTGCAGCTTCTCCACAAACTGAGGAGGGTGCTTCATTTCTTTCTCTAAAGAGCAGATGATTTGGACACAGGAAGTCACTCTAAAGTATTCTATCGACTTGGATATGAGTAATTTATTCTTTCCCTCAATCATCCTGAAGCATGGCTCAGTGAAACGTCACAAAAACTGATAAGACAACTTTTTCAGACCAGGTCAGTGATATGGTCTAATAAGGTGCAAATTACCTTTACAGTTTTTGTTCTAGTTAGAAAATACAAAATGCAAATTCCCCAAAGGTAACTCTGCTGTAGTTACTAGTGTGAAGTAAAGCTTTTCCCAGTAGTTCCTTCATCACTGTAGCTTTTTCTTACCCACAACTTTCAGTTCCAGACAAAAGGAGCTTTGGCCTGCTTTGTTGCTTGCAATGCAGGTATACTGTCCACTGTCGTTCTGCATCAGAGGGTCAATAACCAGAGAATGAACACCATTCTCTCGCACCAGCATCTTGTGGGTGAGGTCTGGATAGATCGGTCTCCCGTTGATCAGCCACATCAGTTCTGGGTTGGGCAGTCCGCTCACCTGGTAAACACAAACGATTCATGACAAGGTGACTCAAAAATGCAGCATTTCAAGGATCGTATTCACACCAGGACCTGCTGCCTACCTTACAGTCCAGTCTGCAGAGCTTTCCCTCATGGGCCAGTAGGTCACCTGGAGCCTGGAGGAAGTGAGGCCGAAAAAAGCGCTCCTGGGTCTGCTCACCTTCAACTTCCTGTATGCGGGATCGCACCCTAACAACACGAATAGGTGAGCAGAGCACACCTTAATGTAATGATTTTAGTAGAACTAAAATACTATCAGGGACCGTGACAAAGACTATTAACAACAACAATAATAAAAAGAATAATAATAACAACACTTAAATTCCTTCTAATTTAGCATCAATAAACAGTAACGGTTTTCAAGCAGTTAATTAAAAGTTTTTACACAGCTTCCAAATGCTAAATACAGGGGGGTATTTGTCATTGTCAGAAAGGAAAACCAACAACTGACTGACTCCCCGTGAACACACAGCACACTCAGTTCTGCTCACCTCTGAGAGTGAATAGGTGTCAGTCGGTTTCGGGGGGGGCCAGTTTGGACAATCAAGTGACCCGAGCAGCTGATTCGTCCCTGATTTGTCATTACATACAGTGAAATCAAAACTTGCAGCTGAAAGAAAGGTGTTGACAATGTGAGCAGGAAACTGAGTCAAATATTACCTGTGGATTAGCTGCCATGATGGTGTAGTTGCCATCATCATCATTGGTTGTACAGTCTATGTGTAAAGCACATGTCCCATCCCCTTCTCTTATCTTCTTGTAATGGAAATTCTTCCTTAAGATCTGTTTGCCATCCTTGAACCAGTAAACCTGATGAGATACATGGATGTAAATATTGCATTTGAGGGGTGGACGTGAAAGAATATGATCTCACTTGCACAGCAGTGACTCTCACCTTTGGAATAGGGATTCCCACTATTTTACACGAAAACGTGACGGCTCCACCTTCCATGGCCCTAAAGTTCTTAAGTTTCTTGTCAAAAATGGGTGCAATGCATTTTCCCTTGGGGACATCATCATGCTGCACCTCATCGTCTGACTCCTCTACCGGTGTTCGCTCCAAACGAAACTCAATCTCACTCATTAACCTCTGCTCAAAACTGGATACTTTGTATTCCTGGAAAAGGAAAGACGAGACATAAAAGAAATCATCACAGTTAACGTTGCTTGCACCACCTGTCTTTTGGCCTACACCACATTCCCCTGTAAGTTGGTGACTACAGAAACATGCATACATTGCACAGCTTAACATGATGTGATAAGAAACAAATGTTCTTGGAGAGACTTGATAAAATCAGGAATACGGAGAGAACGTGCATCTGTTTACCATTTATCAACAGTGGTAAGAAAGTTACAATTCATTCATAACTCAAATCACTAAAACAAAAATGTACAGACTGTGGCTTCAAAACCTGTAGTGGTATTACTCCTACTACATGTCACTCAACCAACAAAACAAAATAAGCAGGACGTTAAAACAGAGAACAGAGGAAGATAAGAGGTAAACTGAAGAACTGAAAAACATAATTTCTAAACCTGGTGTGTGAAATATAGGGACAAAATGCAGGTTGGTAAGTTCATTCAGAAATTAAAGTGATGAAGGACTGTTCCTCATGTTTGACCTTTGGGAAATCTGAAATCAAACCCGGAAGACATGGCTGCAAACTTCCGTATGTGCAGGTTATTCTTTAGTAAACAGGTCCTTGAATGCTTGGTTGGGGATATTAATTAATATCTAAAGTTTCATAGTCCTGGTCTAAAATATGATAACCCATAGAGCCTCGAGCAAGGCAGGGTTTGAGACGGACAAATCCTTGTACCTCATAATAGTTAATGACAGTAGCAGGAATGTTTGGTCCAACTGGTCTGCTCGCTGTTTTCCCCTCATTACTCAGCTTCTATGAGAGGATAGGTATGAATGATGAACACTCACAGGGAAATGCAAACTGTATACACAAACATAAACTGATGGAATAACACACAATCTATTGTTATTAGCATGCATATGTAGTTACAGTACACGGACACACATTGATGAACAACCATGAATGATTCAGGAGGAAATGATAAACTGATGCTCTGCTGAAGTGAAGCTAAAGAAAGTCAAAACTCAAATAACATTTTCACCCATGGCCCTAATCCTCTTCCCTAAAACTCAGATCATTATTATTAAATGCTATTTCAGTCCACACTTTTCTGGAATAAAAGTTTGATACTTTTTTGATAATAAATTTTTTTTAAAATAACTTTTTGCACCATGTAACAAATATCACTTACTCTTACACATTATTTCATAAAGTTACTAACCATGGCAAAAGCCTTGCTACCACAGTCGCACTTTTCAGTCATATATTCTCTTTTTTAAAGCTACAGTATGAAACTTAAAGATATATAATATGTGGAAAGGTTCCTATAACCCAGATTCTGGGCAGTTTCTGATATTCCCTTTTGAGGTTTTTTGAAAGGCTCACCCTTCTAGCCAATCAGAGAAGGTCTATTATTTTTGTATGACAGGTACGTTTTGTAGCACCTGACCCAACCTCTCCTTAAAACATCTGTGCATTTACTGCTAACTTTAATTCCTAAAACTACATGTTGCAGTACTCTTAAGTGTCACTCATGTCTTTTGTTGGTCACCCAATATTTCTCTGACCGCGACACAGTAGCGCCTCGCTATAAAACAAGCGCGTCTCCGCTGGAGTCCTAGAGCCTGTCACTTTCCAACCAATCAAAAAGAAGAAATGCTCTACACGATAGCCAATAAGAGAATAGCAGTATTGTATTTGGGTAAAATGAAACACTACAACCAATGAAAAGGCATCCTGCGATTCTGCTACTTGTAACGTAATCTTCCGTGTCGTTGACCCCATCCATCGTAGCACCGAGCATCACTTCAAGCACAGAGTAAGTCAGCTTCTGTTTTAATGTTACAACAAATTCACAACTTGTTTGACACAAACACAAACGAATGTTTTCCAATTTTAGCCAGCCTAACTAAAGTGGTTAGTCTTATCGAACTAAGTGGGGATGTAAAAGGGCTGTGATCAAATAAATAAATCAGGACCCACCTTTTATTGTCTCAGCTAAATCTGGCAAAAATGTTTTTATGCAACTAATTGTCACCACTAAATCACTGCAACTTGTAATTCGAGAAATGAAATGAATCGGAGCAGGAGAGCCAAAGACGACTGAATACCTGTTGATGTGGAAAGTGTGGAGTATCATCTTTAAATCGAAGCTTTTTCTCAATGTCATGAAGGAGAATTTCTTTGCTTTTACGAATTTCTTCAGCTGATGGAAGGCGCATTTTAGGTACCTTCTTTTGTGGCCTGAAAAAACAGATGATAAAAATGTATTAGAACATGTAGCAGTTTACCATTCTCATGAGCTCTGTAGTCTGTCAGAGGGGGCGTACCCTAAAGGAGCACCCTTGGGCAGGCCCATTGAATTGGTGGGTTGACTCGGGGTCAGAGACGGCAGGACTGAGCTGAGGAACGCCACTGGGTTTAGAATGGGGCTGGGAGTGGAGCTGCTGGAGGTGGGCGATGAGGCCTGGGGAGGCGACTGAGCTCGTAAGGCGAACACACTGTTGGGGAACGGTGCTGATCCTGGTGTAGGAGAAGACACAAGGGATGGAGGGCTGGTGGGGGACATTAAAACCCTTGTGGGAAAGGTCCTGGGTGGAGGAGAAAATGGTGGGATGGTGGGAGAGCTGGCTGCAGAGGAGTTAAGCTCAGCAGCCAACTCTTGGAGCAGAGGGACTGGGGATTCAGTTGGAGAAGGACTCATCACTGGTGAAAAGGTCTGAGCAGCTATGAACTCTTTAGGTCGGGTATAGTTGAAGGTGTGGGAGGTGGCAGTGAGATTCATGAGGGAGGCGTAGGTGCTTCTCAGCAAAGGAGTGGGAGATGTGATCTGCTCTAAGGCCGGAGTTGAATCTTTTTGGACCGTACTAAGCTTTGGTGCAGGAGGAGAGAAAAATTGGGGTGTGGGTGCTGTTCGGGGAAGAGCTGCAGGGGACAGGTTGAAGTGAGAGGCATGGATGGTGTTTTTCTGAGTTACGGGCGCTACACTAAGAGGGGGAGCTGTGTTCAGCTGTGGGGCAGGTGGCGGGGGGGTTGTCAGTGATGAAGTCTTTAGCTGAGGAATAGAAGGAGGCGAGCTGAAAGGAGGAGAGGTGGTGAGCGGTGCCAAAAAGGTGGGGTTGAGCGGTGGAGCAGTGCTCAGAGATAGAGCAGGAGGGGTGGTGGTCAGCTTGGGTGAAGAGTGGGTTGTCTGCTGCAGGGGTGTTGTGGTGTTAAGGTAGGGCTGGAAAGGTGGAGGATGTGGCTCACGGTGGATTCTAGGTGACCACGGTGGACCTTCATGTGAGCTTTGGACCTCAGGCTGGATCTGGAAAGGGGGTTGGGACTGAGGACGGACGTGGGTCGGGGTCGGAGGCTCAGTGTCCTGCTGTTGTTCCATGAGGACCTGGTTATGCAGAATTTTGAGCTGGACTGGGTCCCTGTTGATGAAACCAAACCAAACAGCTGATCATTATCTTCAGAAATCTACATACCACTATACATGGTGAAGAAGAGAGCAGACCACTGTGCCGGTCTCATAAATTAAGCCTGTGCAGTAAACCCCTGCAGAAATGAGCCAAAGTCAGCATGAAGAATACTCTGCCCTTTTATGGGCTACCAACAAGTAGTTGACAAAACCGACCATTAAATGCTTCCAGTTTTATCATCACTGGAAATGTATTTACACTAAACAATATAAACAGCGCAAACAGTCATATATTGTATTGTTGTTTTGTTGTTTTAAGCCTATTTTGCTGTTGATAGAAGCAGGCAGAGTGCAAGAGTGCAAGATGCAAGATGTAATTTTCACTATAATTTGTAATACTAGATGAATATAAACGCATAAAGCAAAACTTACAAGTAGAAAATGCCATCCTTTGTTTTAGAAAGCTGGAAGGTCCACATTTGAAGTCTGTGTGGATTCGTTTATGAATTGCAACTGGCCACAGCTGCTGGTTGAGATAGTGAAGGAACCTCCCCCCTCTCAAAATAGCCCATTTCACTTCAATGCAGTGTTCAGTAAAACCCAGTTTGGGCAAATATACAAGAGTGATTTTTTCCCCTCATGCAGTGCATTCAGCCTTGTGTCGTTCTTTTATTTTTATTTTCTCTACTCACAGTTTGGGTTTAGTCAGCACAGGTGGAGGTTCTTTGCCGGCTGTTGCCTGAGTGATGTCTTCATCAGATGGGCTGGATACATCACTTTGCTCATTCTCCTCATCCTCAGGTAGTTTGAAGTGCACACGCCGGCCGATTCTGGACCTGGACTCCGAGTCTCTGTGTTTTTTTTTGGTGCCTGTTTTAAGGCAGGAGTTAGCAGGAGGATCAGGCAGGGGCACCACAATGGGGCTCCCATTCTGATGGTTTGTGGTGCCCTTAATTTTGGGGCTCATATCAGGTGATGTCACTAAGGGTCTGGACACTCCCTGCTCAGTCTCAAGTGCAGATGGAGCAGTGAAGAGTTTGGGGTATGAGAAAAACTGCTGTGTCTGTCTGCTGGTCTGTGGTAGACTTGCACCAAATGATCCAGTAGAGTTCTGGTGGAGGTAAAGAGGATCTAGATTTGGGTTGCTGGTAGTGCAAGAGTTCAGGCACAAGCTGTTTCTGCTTAGGCTGGTGGGTTCTAGACTAGATAGACTGGAACATAGAGGGTCTGGACGCAGCATGCTGGAGCTGTTGGCGTCCAGACAGAGGGTGGTGGTGTTTAAGGGACCCAGGCGTGAGGTGCTAGAGACAAGTGGATCCAAGCGAATGGTACTGGAGTGGGGCTTATTGCTGTTAAACACAGCGACCTCTGGTTGAAGGTTTATCGTGGGAACCGATGGGGAAGGCTCTTGGACTTGACTTGACTCCATTGGTAAACTGCTGACAGGCCTCACGTGGTTGCTATTCCTGCCATTGCCTGCATGGAAAGAAGTTGATGTACAGTGATGTCAAAGCACGTTCATAAGAATGTGTGACTATAACTGAAGTAACATGTTTTTTTTAAGCGGAAAAGAAGTGTTACCTTTGACCTTCAGCTCAGCGGAGCTCAACACAGTTCCATAATTGTTGCTTGCTGTACAAGTAAACATCCCTGAATCTTCTGGAAATACCTCAGCAATGACCAAAGTGCATATTTCCTCTAGGTGTAAAAGAAAAGTGATACTCACATAATCAGGTTGGTCCAATACACTGTAACTGCATCGTTTCTAATTTAGCAAAGAGTCATGACATGTATTTCATGACATGTATTTCAAATGCTCAGCAGTGAGGTGTCTTTGTATCCCTGGGGCTGAGAGTCTTTCTGCAGCCAAGGCAGGTTGAAATGATGTGCCATGGTAGTTTGACACAGGATGAAAGACTACCTTATATGGTTCAGAGACAGGGAAAACAGCTCTGGCTTATGTACAGAAGAACCGCAGAAGACCAGCGAGGACTGTAAACACTTCAGCACAGTAACACAGCGTGTACACGCTGCAGCATCACATACAGGCAGCTCACATGAAGATGAAATAATGAAACATGTAAGGTACCTGACTCAGCAGGAGATCTTGGCTCTGAAACAGAAACAAGTACAAGCTGACTATGAACAGTAGTTGTAAAGATTTATGCAGATTTATCTTCACATTTTTTTACAGCTAGAGGAACATTTTAAACTTTAATATTTTGAGTCTTGAGTTATTTTGTTTGTTTTTATTGTGGCTCTATGTTTTTAATTTAGAAAGAAATAAACTGAGATTGCTGACACTGGTAATAAATTACACTTGTTTTTATTATCAATTTATGATCAATTTAAGACACAGGTTATTGTTTAAATCACACTGACAGCTCAGAGCTTACTTTTCTGCAGGATCCGGAACTCCGAAGAGTCCTCTAGGATTTTTCCCTGTCTGTGCCAGTCCACTTGAGGTGACGGCACCCCTCTTACACGGCACTCTAGCACCACCAACTGGCCTTCAGATGCAAGAATGTCCTGCAGGCTCTGAGAAAGGCAGTATTTTTTTTTATTGTATCAATAAACAGAACAGACTGCAGCATTAAACAATCATTTAAGAATGATCCTACCTTTGTGAATATGGGGGCAGTCGTGCCAGGTTGACTGTTTAACCCTTGTGGACAGTTGTGGTTAAAGGTTTTGCTCTAAAAGTAAAAGACCCACATTGACATAATTAAAACATACAAAAAAGAAAACGAAAGAAGCCATTTCAGGTGATTTACCTCAGGTTGAGGTGTTTGTGTTGGAGCTGCCTGAACAGGAAGCGCATATGGAATCAACAGAGGCTGTGATAAAGCTGTCTGCACCAATGGTGGTGTGTCAATGACTGTGACAGGCAGGGACACCTCTGTAAGTTCTGTATTGCCTTTGGACAAAGTCGGAGACACCTGCACAGGTGACAATGTTGTCTTCTCCTGAACAGCGTGGGCAGTGCATGCCACAGGAATATCAGAGAGCTCTGGAAGGGAAAGCACTGTGGTGGACGTCTGGAGTGGTAGAAGAAGTTGATTCGTTGGTGGTAAGGGGGCTTCCTCTGCTGGTTCCTCGGTGGCTGCTGCAGGTTGTGATGAAAAAGACGCTTTCTCTTCTGCAGACAGACTTTGGTTTGATGGTGAAGGTAAAGACTGAGCTGACTGCAGGCTTTGAAAATAACAGAAGAAAGAAAGGAATGATCTCATTTAGAAAAAATGCTCAAAAGATAAAATCTTTTTTGTGACAGTACAGCAGAAACTCACTGGGCTATGTGTTCAAAGTGCTGGTCTCCTTCAGAATCTGAGGAAGAAGCACCTGCAGGAAAAACACAAACAGAAAGACTTCCTTCCAACAGTGTTTAACGTGAGCGTGTAGAAATGTAAATGTGAAACATAAGAATCACCCTCGACATAGATCTCAGCTGACGTGGAGTCTGTGCCATAGAAATTAGATGCGAAGCAGGAGTAGCGTCCGGTGTCTTCCTCGAACGCTTCTGCGATGATCAGAGAGTGCAGCTCGCCAATGGTGATGATCTGAATATCAGGGCTGTTCTCCAGCTCCTTGCCCTCACAAAACCATCTGTGGTTAAAATAATAGCGTTGTTAACTTTTTTACATGTAGATTTTGAACCCATTTTTGTCTGCGTGTGATTTCTCTTCCTTTGTCACCTTTTCAGTGATGTTACTGCTACTTTACTAAACTATGATTTCACTGGGATATTTTAAGAATATATCAACTATGTCTTGTTGTCCACTTCTCTTTTTCTCTTCTCTCAACCCTCTGACACCATTTCTGTGAGGGTGGTACGTATTGTGTCATTCCCAGTTCCCTAACAGTGCACGTAGTGCAAATCAGTTACGTTGTTCAGGCCAAGAAGAAAACGTTTTGATGAGCAAGCTCTGTCCCCTGTAAGACAAGAAGAGAGTGTGCCATGCCAGTCTAGAGACTGTTTAAATTTACTGTTGATGTTGTGAAGATAGGAAACGTTGTAGTTAATGTAGACAGCGTGTGCTTTTTATTACTTATGTGCCTCTGTATTTGAAGTTTCCTTCGGTCTTTATTTATTTGGGACTTAAACCAGGCCAAAAATGATCATATGTTGTCAAAATAATTGATATTTGACTACCTAATTATGTACCCGGTATTAAGTAACATCTACACGGATCTTGTGTTAGTAATAATATTTTTATAATGTGAAACTATAATAGTAAACTTCTAAATTCCTCCCTGTTCTGACCAGCAACATATGCAGCCATCTACGTCAAAGTCATCTATTTTGAGCAGTTGATGCCTTGATGCTTTATTAAATCCGACCAATAAACAAACAGGAATGAAGCAACGCGCTAAGATCTTAAACCATATCTATTGCTCTTATGAAGCTCACAGACCACAAGATTGGTCACAATAAAAAAAAATACCCAGGCAGTTATACTGGGTAACATTGTGGCTAAAAAAAATGATAATGAAACTTGTGTTTCAAGAAGAAGTTTACATAATAAAAACAACAAAAAACTCCCAGTAGTGCTCAAATAACTAATTCTAAGATCTGTTCACAGCAGCAGGATGCAGCACAAGTTCCACTGCTGGAATACGTTGTCATGACCTATGTCATTTCTGATGAGTAAAGGTCTAAATTGAAAGCATGAGTAGTAGAGGAGGGTGGCTGATCTATGAGGCGCACATCCCACTTGCTGCACCTGTTGGGGCCATTTTCCCGGTGGATATCAGAACTAGAGAGGAGATTCCCTCCGGAGCCTGGGAGCTCTGACTGACTCGCCCAAACACATACGCACAAAGCTAAACATAGACTTAGAAAACATAAAGTGCTTTACCCTGGCACGAGAGGGACAGTGCATCATGGCAAACTGATGGGAAACATGAACCTGACAACTGAGTTAAATACACGGCCGTTGCATTTGCAAGCCACACATGCTACAGTAGACGAAACAAGCTTTATGTTAACAGAATATACTATATAATATCCAAACGTGAACATAATCATAAGAAAGTACCAGATTAATAAAAACTAATGAATCAGACCTCTGAGTCATAAAGAGAAGATATCCACCAAGCAACAAGTGTATAAATCATCTTACCAAACTCTTCATGCTTTGGTCAAGAGCTCAGTCTGCTCCATTATCAGAAGAGACCACAGCTCACAGTGCCAGTCCAGTCTAAAAATGGCAGAGAGCTACATTCTCCCCGGACAAGTATATGTTAGTGCCTCAACAATGTTCAGCGGGACTAACAAGGCCATACCTCCCCACAGTGTGACACCTCCACTCATTTAAGCCTCTGCTGGTCTGAGAGTTTTTAAAACACATCCTAATAATACACATCAACAAGAAGGTACATTTGAAAGTACTGACGTGTTTTAATTAATTCCACTTTACTCTAATACTAAACACAAGGGAATGCAGTCATAGGAGTAAATTCACCTCATATTCTGGCACAATGTGACAGCGGATAATCAATCGTTTCCTTAATAGCCCATTAAACACCTACTAGTATTCCTCTGAAGAATACGACATAACCTGACATGATTATGTTTTCCCCCAGGCATAGGTGTGAACACACACACACACACACACCATTCAGAATCAGCTGTTGGCAGTTATTACTTGTCAAGTCTGTCTGGCTTTCTTGTCTGAGTTGGACAAGCTCATTGTACACATAATATATTTCTGTATGTATGTTTAAAACAGCCGACTTAAGTCCGAATCCTTCACAATAATTGAGTGAATATATTTAGTTACAGTCGATCGCTTACAGTAAAGCTAACATCTCTAATTCTCTCCTATGGAGCTAATAGCATTCCCTGCACAGACATCTTACCCTCATACAGCTGGCCCCGGCCCCCTCAGCACAGGTCAGGCACAACCTTACTACACATTAGATTGGTTGTTTTTCTTACCGGACTTCGGGCACAGGGTTTCCTCTTACAATACAGTCTAACTGGACGTTGCTGCCCTCTGGGACCTCTCTGCTTTTCAGTTTCTGGATGAAATGGGGAGGCTCGCACACAGAAGCCCCTGCTGGGTATGGAGTTTCTATGGAGGCACAGTTTTCAGTCTCCTCCTTTGCCTCCTCAGAAACAGAGTTGTAGTGCTGCTCCTTGATAGTCCTGCAGTCCTGAAACTCTGCATCCCCAGTCCCAGAGTCCAGCTGGATCTCTGGCTGGTAGCTAACAACAGGTCTGAGTCCCTCCTTCTCCACCTCCATGGGCAAGGCAGTACGCTCCCTGTTGTCTGAACTGAGGGGATAGACTGTCTCATTGTTCTGGGGCCTACTCCTGTGAGCTTTGCATGTTCTTGGCCGTATCCGCTTGGAGCTGTTGGCCTTGAAGAGAGAGGAGAGCTCCTCAATGAAGTCCGCTGCCTTGTTGAGGAACTCCTTCTTGGACTGTGTCTCCAAACCAAAGGGAGTGTTCCTCCCTGACCTGTTAAAGTCATTGAATCCGTCGCTGGAGTCTCTGCTGTTCCTCGTCATATTGTCTTGCTGTGTGGAGGTCTTATGCATCTTTCTATCTGATGTGAATGTCGTGTGTGTTGTTGCTGGCAGCTCTTTGAACTCAGCGGTCGGCTGTGTGAAGGACACAGTGGAGGGGGCTTTCAGAGGAGCAGGAGAGGCATTAGCAATGGGAACAGAAATGGATGTAGCTGAAGAAACTGAGAATGCAGAGATGTTGGAGGGTGTGACAGAGGTCTTGACCTCTCTCCTCTCCTCATGGGGCTCATGTCCAATGGCCTGACGGGCCAGGTTCACGCTCTTATCCAGCTCCTCCTGACTGAGGAAGTCTGAGAGGTCTGGAAGTTGGGGGGAGTCCTCGGCCTTGCCTTTGAGTGACCCGTAGATCTGAAGACGTGTGGATAAACCATCTGAGCGACTCATCTCACTGTGGCGCTGCTGGGCTCTAGCCTCTGCCAGGTAGCTCTCTCTTAAGAGCTGAGACAGTGATGGCGGCTGGTCAGTGTTCTCCTGCATTCTGTGAATGTAACGATAAGGCATTCGACTCATGTTACATCTTCCAACACATACAGAAGATTATTAGAATCGTTTTCTACCTGCCAAGTCGGTCACTTTAAAGCTTCACCTGTAGATTACTGTGAAAGAACCAAGAAATCCTGTGTTCACTTTAATCATGCTGTTTCAGTCCTGAGACTTAAGATTTTCAAATTTTTCTAATTTCTTTATATGGGACAGTGCACATGAATAAGACATTGAGTCCAGTCTATCACCTGGGAACAGGGATTCAGGGTGTGGTTCCTTCACAGCATTTTGAATAAGACAACCCTTATCGTAACGTTTAGTGCTTTGCATAACATGTTCAACAATACATGCAATGATCCTCTCGATTTTCCAACTATGCTGAAAATGACTTGAACCAGTGGCAGTATGGCAGATAGACATGACAATGAATGGATAAGCTGCCGGCCTGAACTGTGGGTTTTAGATTGATTTTCAGACTGTCGAGCAAACAAGCAAGTCTGCAAGATCAGAGGATTTATAAAGAATGTTGCTGCAGTAACTATAATGAAATGTGCATGGTCCTCTAAGTCACAAACAGACTAAGGTGACTAGCAGAGCAAAGCCCAGCAGTAAAAACATGAGGAGCAGAAGCCGTGTTTTAAGTTCTTCGCATATCAGTGATGTATCTGCAAAATGAAGATTATTTTAGAAATAGTTTATTACATTTACATGATTCCATTTAATGTTACGTTAAAACTATTTGATGAAATATTTGGTGGAATTGGAGACTAATACAGAAGCTATAGTTAAAAGCACAGACAGTGGTATATATAGCACTTTATTTTAGCCTAATCTCAACCTTCCCCGAGCCTCAACAGGGTTTCAGGTTCACGCAGTGACATCACATCTGATGGGATACAGACGGGCTTTATTGCTGATGTCCACCTCAGACCAACAATTTTGTGACGTTTAATATTTGCACAACTTTTTGACACTGGGCATGAGCAAGTTATTGAATACAGACATGAGATAGGGGTAGACATGTGCTACTGACACTCAAATCTGTGCAATTAAGAGACGCCAGTGCCCTTCCAACAGACCTGAGGCTGCAGCTGCTGTGTACATTAATCCTCTGCAAACAGGCTCCAAGCCCACCAAGTCATATCTAATAATAGCTGGGGCTCAGTTTACAAGACAAAAATCAACAAAAAAAGCAGCAGTCCCCCCATGTGTGCCCTTGTTATCGTGATTTTGATCAGTCACAACAGTCATTAATCCAATTACACAAACACAACTATAATTATCATAAATGGAGCACTGCTGAGTGAGATAACACAGATGAACAAGCCCCTGGCCACGCGCTGCGCCACACATCATTTGGTTTAACAGGAGCATAGCATTCAAATAGAAAGATACTCAAGCTTGTCTGAAGCTCAGTATCGAGTTTTTTTCCCGAGGTTGTGCACAGCATATTAGCGTGCTGCCACAAGACAGTCTACAGGACACCGTGAACAACAATTACATTAGGGGATGGTGTGTTTTACCTCCAAAATAAACCCAGCCGGCCCCCTGTGTAGGATTGGTAAATCCTCAGAGTGCACCTGTGCTCAAAGAGGGAGATTCCAGTCTTCCGGTTCCTGCCACCTTGGGAAATCTTGAACACAGGCAGCTGCCCAGCTTTCCTGGTTTTCTCACACAGTTAACCTTGGGGTTTACAGGAAGGTTTGGAGCTGAGTAGCTAGGGTAACCTGTCACCAGTAAAAGAAGCAACATGTCAGTGCTGTAGTTGCAGGTTATTTTAGGGAGGCCTGGCCCATAAGTCTGGGTGGCGTCCCTGCTCATTGGCCAGTGGGGGGGGTGCTGTAAAGGGATTCCTCCTTCAGTGGTCCATCAGAGACCTCTGTCCAACAGAATCACAAGCTAGTTAATGCATGATGCTGTGAAAAAATGAAGTCACTTAAATGTCTGGCTATATGGTGACAATTTAATGATTTTATTGTTTGTTTTTTATTGCAACAGATCTATGAAACTAGATTTGAGCCAAGAGCAATTTTATTCACAGGTGTTCAGTTGTTTTAATACATATTTCTGCAGCATGTTAAAGAGAAGGTGAAATAATCTCAGCAGGTAAGGTAGTATATCCACTTTCTGGCATCCACAGTGTGTCTGATTATTATTTCACCTTTTCGATAGGTTTATGATAATGCCTACTTATTTCCTCTTAAGACACTATTTAAAATCATGATTAGTGAAGCACAAATGAATCATGAAATACATTTTAGAGATGATAAGAACATTTCCAAGCCTCACAGACAGAAACAAAAGCAAGCCTGAGCATCTGATTACACTTAAAACAGTGTAAAACCTTATATCAAATACTTCTATTCAAGTGTATCATTTAACAAAAATGCACCTGTGTACCACTGTGACCACTATGCAAAGTCTATGCAAAGACAGAAAACTACCTGCTGTATACAAGCTGTATGCAGAACATTTAATGTACGTATGCCAGACTCTGGCCCAAATATTTGCATATCATTTGTTTTGTTTTTTTAATTCAAGAAGGTTCAGTTTTCAGTTAGTTAACAATGTAGGTAGCTGTCAAAGAAAGTGAAGCGAAATCAGTAAATACTCCAACACTGTTCTGTAGTTATTTCTGGCACTCAGCAAACGTTTCCTGCATCGTGGTCCCTGCCAAACATGTACATAAGGCTTCTACAAACATAACATCTAAAGAAGGTCGACCAAAACTCAAAAGTAGTTAGTATAAAAAACGTAAATGGCTCAGTGACTCAGACAGCATACAATGATAATATTAGCCTGAATCCAACACATTGTATAAAAAAATGAAAAACAAGTACTGCAAATCCTCTTTGGCATAACGTGATGTTGACCAACACAGTAAAGGCAACATGAAGAAGACAATCAGAGGTCAATGACTTACTTCACATTTCTTTGATGCTTTGTGTTGACTGTAGCCACTGGGTTACACACCCGAGAGATTATTAGCATTAATTTAGATGAATTAATTTAGCATGAATTAGAATGGACAGGGTTATTAGCAGCAATAGAAAGTCTTGATTAGCCCAGTCTGTGAAAACCACAAAGACACTTCCATGTTAAAGGGTTAGGAATGAAATACCCAACCCAGCCTACTCCTCGTTACGATGTCCCATCAGACACACAGCGTGAAGGCACTCTTCAAATAAGGAGAACATGAAGAAAACCATCTGAGTGAACACACACACACACACACGCATCCTACAAATGCTTCATAATCACAGAGAAAAGCACCATAATGGAAGTGTGTGCTTATTCTTTTAGTGCAGGGAGTTCACGCTTCTGCTCAGCATCATACTCTCTTCTTCGTTGTTCACAGTGTTTTGTGATGTTGAGTCGAGAGACACGGAACTGGCACGCGTAACATTGTCCCTAGTGCAGAGAGCCAACTGGTGATAGAGATGTAGGAGGCACAGTAGTAGTTCCGCAACAAAACCAACAAAATCCGCTCTGCTATCAGGAGTCATCACTGGCCCGTTTGCGAGACTGGTCTCCCCTGGAAAACAAGGATTTAGTGCCGTTATAGTAAGGATCACATAGTGAGTTTAAACTGTGAACGTCCAATCTAAAGTGTTAGAGAACTGACCGCTGAAATCCGTTCAGGGAGAGGTCCATCTGTAGCTTCTGGTCATAAGCAGCATAGTCAGACAGCAGAGACTCCACAGCAGGGGGGTTGATTTGTGGAATAAACCTGGAGAAGAGAGCTGGGGCTAGCTGTGCCCACTCTGTAGGAGGAAAACAAACGTCAGGCTGTAGAACTTTGCTCAATTATAACAGATCAAACATAAAAGGTTTTCTGAAAGTATAAAATACTAAGACACTGCCCACCTGGCCGGAGGCTGTAGAGGCTTTTAACCACACTGGCCATTGTAGATGGCTGCACTTGAAAGGGCATGGAATGTGCGTGGATGAGAAGAGCTGAGCAAAAAATAAAAAGGAAAGAAAATATTTCAGAAATGTGTCTTATGAAGGAATAAAGTCATTTGTAAGAGCAGTTCCCACGTGCATATCCAAATACTCACGCATCAGTGTGTTCACATGTTTCTCTGCTACGTGATCAGCAAACAGCTTCATCAGATCGTCTTTCAGGTCTCTGTTCAGCTTGGACTCGATGTAGAATTTGTTCTGAAAAATTAAAACTATGAAGCCTGCACAGAACAATGAATACATCATAACACAGGGGTGTACTCTGTGCAGGAAGTGTTATGTTGTCTTACTTAGATACAATATAAAAAATATTAAAGAAAAATGATTCCTACCAAGTACATAAATACAGGAACTATACACTGCAGAGAAGCTGTGTATTGTGTGAGTGCAATGTTGAAGTTTTCAATGAAGCCGTCAGGTGGGCTGCCCTGAAAAACAAAAACAAATGTGTTGGTCCATCTTACAGTTCCTCCTGTGTTGCATATAATTATTTCCTCATATCTGAATTGGCCTACTTGTAGATGGGTGGAAACCTGCTGCAGATGGCTGATTATTTTTGATGTCAAGTCATTGTACAGCAGCTCAGAATGCTGCTGGCAAACGCATTTGTAGACGTAGCTAGGGAAACAAAATAAGGAAGAAGCTCTTTAGGAAATCAGGCATTCAGAGTGAATAGCGTTATCAATGATGCACAACTCGACTCAACAGAAATCTCACACCTGTATATCTGTGCGTAAGAAACAGAGATGTGGTCTGTGGGGTTCTGGATCAGCAGACGATCAATTGCCTTCTCCAGGTCTGGCCAGTGATTTTTTCGGTAGTCTTCTACGGCCATGGCATTCAGGACTGGGTGAGAGGAGAACATGTGAGGTGTGGGACAGTCAGCACTGCAGACACTGGATGCTGCAGCAGGACAACGGGCCCTGTACTCACAGCGACCGCTTTACATGAACTTACGGAACTTGGAGGTAGAGTCGAGGGTGAATTTTCCCTCGACAGCGGCTGGTGGAGCCGTGCTGTCGGTCTCACTGACCTCACTGCTCTCGCTGTCTGAGTCCGACTCCAGGAATTTTGACTCTCGTGTGCTGCCGGACCACAGCTTCCCTCTCCGAGCCCCCGGTTTTACTCCGGACACCGGTGGGCACACGGGCTGTGGGATAGTTGATGCACCCGACAGCTGACTGCTGAGATATGTGCGGACTTTGCTACTGCTGCTAGCACGGTAGTTGTGGTTATGGTCGTCGTTTATGTCCACACTGTCATCCTCCATGGCCTCCATTTCCACAGTCGGTCCCGTGTGCCGAGGCCTGGCGCTGCTAGATAAACATTTCACTTAACAAATAAAGACAAAAAGTACCAGGCGTCTTTAGCGACGCCCATGTCGGTTTTGGTGTTGTCAACTGATTCTTTACGACACGTAGTATCGCCAGACGGCAGAGTGCAGCTCAAAGATCGCAGGGAAATGTAGTCCAAAAACCAACGTCCCAGCCCTGCCGCGTCTAAAACTCATTCAGCGGGATCTTTAACAATTACCTCGTGATTATCAATAACGAGCCAAATGCTAACACACTGGTCTTCTTAACATTAGGCCTAATTATAATTAATAGTCTATAGTTAATACTAAGGCGAATGCGCTAACCAGAAACATCTATTCTATTACCACATTTATTTTAATTCTGACCAACGTCAAATACTTACATATTGTAATTTAGTGGCATTATAGAAATCTTCAGCATGGTAGTACTTAAATTTAATTGAACATTCACTCGTTCATTCACAGTAATTCTCTTACTATAGTTATTAACTTCTAAAAGCCCCCATTAAGTGCAACGAGGAACTAGCATGATTAGTTTATCGTCGCTAGGTGGCGCACTATTCATGCCAGCTTCATCACATTGAAGATGTAAATATATATGTAAATATATATTATAATAATATATATATATTTAATACACTCACCTCCCTGGAGAGTGTGTGTGTATGAAATAAAAGAAATGAGTGTTCAGTGTTTTCTTTTTTACTGAGAACTTCTTTAGAGAAAACAACTATAATGATGTAAAAATTTGTTATTTCCTTGAACCGTAAACAAAACATAACCGTTTCAATGGCATGTGAATTATGCTCATGTAGACATTTATCCAACACATTGGCTCAGATATGTCTATCCACCAACACCTAATCTTTACAGGCAGTAGACTAAGAAATGTGACATATGCAACAAAACCGGTGTGTAAGAAGGAAAAAGTGCCATTTCTCGACGTGAACTCATGGAATATATTCCTAAGGCTTAATATTACAACTTAGTATAACTTTATACAGATAAAAACTATCATCTACTCTTTGATGAGTATGTCTCACAGAGTATAAAAATAAGAGGCCTGACCGTAAAAAGTAGCTGCCACATGTGAGAAGGAACACCTTGTCAATAGAATATTTTTGTTCGAGATTTAAACAGGGTAAACATACAAAGCTTATGACAGTGTAGGAGTGAGTTGATAAACTGTTCTTTGGTCTAAAATTAAAGAGTAATGTTCTTTTTTCCCCAGCATTTGTCCCCTGATAGGGCACAGCTGAACATTTTATATTGCGTTTGAGCAAACAATCTGAAGACTTGTGTATGTGTCTGAACCTCATAGTACCCACTATTTAGCAGGCAGCAGACTTATATATTTACATGTTTTCCCTATGGTAACATGAACCAACCCTAAAACACATCATTAGACCACAGCTGACATCACACTATGGACTGAGATTGACATTTAAAGTATCTGCTTGTAAGAATTGCAACTAAGGAATTAAAGCTTACTCTGGTGTGGTGCGCTGACGTAGACGACAGCGTCAGCTAAACCTCTGAAAATGTCAAATGGGAGTAGTACATGGGGGAAGAAACCTAACTACTGCATTCCGTTTACAAAGTAGTATACAGTATGAGGTTTCAGACACAAAGCACGTGACCAAACGGGGCACAGAAAAAAAAAACTTGCTGCATATTCACACAAAGTTGTCACTTGTCAATTTCAACTTTATGAAAAATAATAGGTATGATGATCAAAAATATACGAAACATATATATAATATATATATAAAAAGACAATTAGTGCTTTGTCGACTGGATACTTTACATTTAAAGGTGTGTGGTGCTTTGAGTCTTTTCAGAAGTATTGTCTGTCTGCACACTTGACGCCTCATTGGCTGTGTGTTGTATTGTGTCTCTGAGGCATGACTCTCCATCCGCTGCTAGTTCATCAGCTTCCTCTGGCTCGCTGTCTTCTTCCACACCATCTGCACTGCATTCAGATTCCTCACTGTCACTGCTACAGGAGCTTGACGTCTCATCTTCAGAGTCAGAGTACACCTCCGCCCCATGGAAGATATAGTGGTTTGGTGCTTGAAACAGGTACTGGCCTGCTGTGGAAAACAAAAACAATTTAACATACTGAAATCACTATATGTCATTGTATATTTGAGCTATAAATATCAATTAGAATGTATTTAATTTAGCTCTTTGGCGCTTATGAAAAAAAAAGTTCTCTCTTCCATCGTCTAAAGCTTACTCTCAAGGCGTTTACTAATTGGACTTCTGTTGATTCTACTCATCCAGCATCGTCTACGAAACTCAAGGTTGGAGGAATGGCTCTTTACTCCAGCAGTCCCCTCTTTAGCTGCATCTTCCACTGGTAATTCTGAACACTCCAGTATCTCTTCACAAGGGGACTGAGCATTTGGACAAGGCTCCGAGGGTGTAACTTTATTATCAGCAGGATCTGTGACATTCAGACTTTTGGTCTCCTCTGACGGCTCAGTTACGGAGTCTGTACTGTGCTGCCTCAGCTCCTCCTGAACAGAGTTGCTGGAAGCAGGCAAGGCCTCCCTTGGTGGCTGTTCTGGTAACCGAGGTGGTTTTTCTGTGATCTCATTGAGCCTTACAGTGTTGTAGCAGAGCTGCTCGAAGTCTCCAGCCAATCGATGGCAGAGCTCATTGACAATGACATCACAATCACCAAGCAGCTCCACGTCAAAGTTGAGGTGAGGCAGCTGCTCCCTGTTGATCAGAACCTGAGGCACTTCATGAGGAATGGAGTCTGAATAGGTTGACGAGAGGAAAACATAGTTATGCATTGTATGTTTGTATTTACTGAACATCATAAATTTGACATACAAGTGAAAGTAAGACCTACTAGGAATCAGGGCAACTGGTCTGACTTTAAGTGAAGAGCCAATGACGATCAAAAGGTCCACTTCATCTTTATCCTGCTTCATGGCTCTGTGAAACATTTCTGGAAGATTCTCACCAAAGAAGACAATGTCTGGCTTCATGATTGCCAGGGGAATATCTGGACACAGTGGACAATGAGGGACAACCTGCAACACAAATTAATTTGATAATTGATTAAATCAATGGGGTTTCTAGTATATGCACAATACTACCTAGTGTTTCTCAAATATTCCAATAAAAATATTATTACAGAAGATTAGTGATGATGGACAAACCTTAACACCCTTTTACTGGAATTCATACACTATCACTACAAACTCAAACGTACAATCAATGGCTTTGGTTGATGCTTACAAACACGTCAAACGTTTTTAGGTTTTGATAATTGTGTCACTAGAACTATAACACAGATATACATTACATTGTATGAGCAGTAATAAACAGTACAAACAAAAGAACATTTATGAAACGTGGTCATACTTTCCCTTGAAGGGCCAAACAAATACATGCATTTCTTAATAAGCATCTATTTTGCTTCCTCTTGCTCTCTCCGCTTTCTGAATTCCACCCACTTAAACTTGACCTGTATTTTTACGTTAAACCTTGATGGTCTTGACATATTTAGCTCTGCTCCAAATTCCAAATTGCACAGCAAGATTCTTAACTGGAAGTTGTGAGTTAAAGGTTATTTTCATGTAATATGATTGCACAACAGTGCACGTAAATGTGTTGTTCTCATCCGTTTAACATACCTGGTTAAAGATGTCTTCCCTTATAGCCTCACAATCCACTTTGTGTTTACAGACAAGACATGATGCAGTAGCAAACGACCCTGCAATAAGGCAGTTGTTAAAAATCTGTCGCATCATCATGGATAGAACTAAAAAACAAACAAGATACACCACTTCACTCACCATGACACTGGATAATTCGCTGAACTCCAGCCACTTGTTCTAATGTATCGATGTTTTGTGTGTAATTGCGCAGTAGCTTCCCTTGTTTATCCAGCATAGATATAAATTTGTGACAGGGCGAAGGCTGGAACTGACCAGGGTAGATCTCCTGTAACACAGAGGATGCATTCAGCACAAAATTCAAAGTTTTCCAACAGGACATTTTACAAATATAACCTTATAGCTTCAGGACAAGTTCTGTTTGCTCCTTCAAAGTTCAAACCCATGATTGCAGATGACTTGGATTTTATTATGCTTTAAAAAGGTCTCTGCATAGAACTTTTTAGAGAATTGTATGTTAGATTCAAGCTAAAGAAAAACACAACATATACCTCCAGTCAGTTGAGGCTCAGGAAGAGACGTGGACGAGTCATAAAAAGTTTGTCCAGATGAACAGAATCAACTTTCTAGGACCCCCCAAAAACTTTTCTGCACACAATGGTCTGATAGACTAAGTTCTTTAATACAAGCGTTTGCTCTTAGTATCTACCATCATGTACATATATTAGTGCTTTAATCTGTGCCAAGTATTAAAATGTTAACAACATGGTACAAGGTATATTATAATGCAAACATCAGTATAAAGTCATGCACTTATGATAGAGAGATATTGTGCATTCTTAGCCTGAATGCGTTCATAATTACTTATTTCCTTCACTGTCTACCCAGTAGGACTTGTAATATAGTAAAATAACCACACATATCTAAATGAGGGAACATCCACATCACACAACGTGATCAGGTCATTTTTGAGTTACTATTAATTAATTCTGCGCGTGCACAACAGAGAGAGGATACAAGGAACAAACCTTAGCAAACTTAAAAAAGGGTCTTGGGTCTCGTCTGAAGTATTCTATGTCAAACATAGCTTGTGGGTCCGGAAGATCGGGGAAATCTACAGCAAGTCGTGCATAAATTCCATCTCTGGAGCGAAAGTCTGGTATACCACATGAAACCGACACCTAGAGAAAAAAGATCCAAGTATACGACGCTGGTATTATGTGTTAAATCAAACACACAGTATTTAGTAATAGTACAATTGCATAAAACTACTAACCCCAGCACCAGTCAGCACAAGGATCCTTTTGCTTTCATGGAGTAGCCTGACCACATCTTCTAACGTGTTAATATCCTTCCGCTTCTTTCTTTTTGGAGGTTCTGAGATATTTATGATGATCTGCCATAATGTCATGTCATCTAAATCAGGTGGGAGTACAGTCTCAGGAAGCAAATCCCTCAAAATGGTCCTGGGATCAGTTTCTCGGATGTGTTGCTGGATCAGGCTGTAGGACCCTGGACAAGAATATTACACCTCAGCTTGACATCCATTCTCAAATATGTAGTAACAACATCTGCAGTTTTAAAATGAAACACTTACAACATAAATAATCAGAGTAGTAATATAGGTCTGCTGGTGATGTTATTAAAAATAAAATCCACTGAACGCTAGAGATACCTATTTGTGGCGGTGGAGTCCAGTCGCTGGAGCTCGCATGCGAGGACCTGTCATCTTCCTCGGTGATGTGGTCCGGCGTGACAGCCAGTCCGTTTGAGGGGAGGTCCTCGTGTTGATGAAAATCTGAGCACAGACAAGAACAAATGTGACTACAGATAAGTGGCCTCTGTCTACTAACCACAGTTACAACCACTTTCCATGACAACAACTCAAGTGAGTGTTGCTGAGAGACTGGTTTCAAGCGGCTAGTTGCTGTGTGTTCGAATGTGGAGGAGGAAAAGTTTAAATCGACCAATTTAACTATGTATTACCGACACATTTTCAGCGACAGTGAAGCAGTCGTGTGGAAAAGGGTAGACCTCCCTACGCTCATTCATCTTTACTGTGATTACCTCCAGCTAACTCTCTAACTTGTCCGGTTCACATTAAGCTAACTCGCCGGTTACCGCTAAGTTGGTAAAAACAAGCACTGGACACTTTTCATTCAGTAAACGCTAAAGCTTGTGTGAATGCCCGGCTGTTTTCATACCAGCGTCATCCTCCGTTGTCCCAAGTACAACGCCGTCGTGCATTATCCCTACTGGTTTGTGCGGCTCAGAGACCAGCAGTCCCAGTCTATTGTTGTCTCCGCCTAGTGCTGCCGGGGCCTGTTCTACCGCCATCACCGGCTTCGCATTCTCCGCTGGCTGCGCACAATTCACCGCCGACTCCCAGCTCTCCGTGTCCCCGGAGACGCATGATAATCGGTCTGCTTCGGCGACTTTGAATCCGTAGTGGGCCACCGCACTGATTTTCGACCTTTTCGGGGCAGGCTCGTCAATTTCTGTGGCGCCTGAAAAGGCCATTCCGAGACTGCTCTCTCCGTCCGCCATCTTCAGCCCGCAGAGCCGCTGAGCAGATCCTTCCCCTCGGACAGCTGGTTCATTTGCATAGCGCACGTGACTCTTTCTCCACCAGTAGCTACGCCCGGAACGTCCCCGGTTTCCGTCGGTGACGTAAAACCATAACAAAATATTGGTGCCTTCAAACACTGTCGGGTAATTGATGGGCGAAGGTACAAGTTTATGAATGGCAGCGGAAGGTTGTGTGGAAAACGCAGACGTCATACTTTGTGATAACTGAATGTGTCACACATCTATTGTAGCCGTTGTATTACTGATTTTTGTTATTGTAAGCTCAATTACGTGCTACATGCAAATGTATATTTTTTTACTATGCCATAGGCCATCTTTGATTTTACATATGTTATGAATCCCAATAAACAGAGCACAGTTTTATAAGTAATTTATATTTAATTATACTTAGCGGGCTCACAAGACTACAACTGCAGCAGTTTGTGGCCCCCATGGATGATTTGAGTTTCGTAGGACTTTTTGTTGGACACCCAAAGGCAGCATGCGTCATCTGGTTAAAAGGACGGGTCCTCTACAACTCAGAGATTTTTCTTGACAGTTTGACCTAGTCCCTTTTTACTTACATACCAGTAGCTGATAGCTGAATAATAACGAGATCCGTTCTGAGATTATTGTCTGCGAGTGAACCAGAGCAGCAGCGAGACCATCAGCAACCCTTCAACCGACAAGCAGTGATCCAGAGCCGCAGATCAACAGCTCCGTTTACATAGATATTTCACTCACAGCTTCTTATGGAGACTGTTTTCAACTGCAAACCAGAGGAGTTAGAGGATTACTACGGGTTATTAGGCTGCGATGAATTGTCATCGGTAAGTTCGAGCCAGTGGGTTTTTGCTGGGTGCTATTTACTCTGTGTTTCAACATATTGATCTAAAACTTCATAAGGAAACGATAACCAAAATGCTGGATGGACAACGACGATCAGAAATCTGTATGTTATCAATACCAAAACATTTATGAATTTTGTTTTCTCCAGTGGTTAGTCAGAGCTAAGAGACCTGTTGATGCTTCACCAAAATATGTTGGAGAACTCGTGCGTCATGCTTATGTATTATAGCATGTATGTAATAACTTCTTCAAAATATCTACATGTACAAATAAAATACAATGTAATAATGTTTTAGATTAATATAATATCTTAGACCTGTGCATCCTTGACGTAAACATGAATAGAGGTAAATGCCTCAGAATAATTAATCTATTTTCATCATCTGATTGTGTATAAGAATATGAATCTTTTTGTTTTGGGCAGTCTTCATTATGCAGAAATAGACATCAATGAATATTCTTTAAAAAACAAGTGACAGATTCCTGACATTGAGTTATTGACATTGATTAAAGATACTGTTTAATCTTTGTTCCTTACAGACTGAGCAGATTCTCAATGAATACAAAATCCGAGCCTTGGCTTGTCACCCAGACAAACAACTAGAAAACCCAAGTGCAGGTAAATGATTTATGTGACATTCATATTTATTAAAATTTACTTTCAAATGGTGAAAGTAAAAATAATTGAAACTAAACCACATAATTATATATATTTTAGTTTCAGAAAAAGTCAGAAATATGATTCAAATGAACGGTGAAGCCGACATAGCCCAGTTTTCTGACATATTCTGCTAGCAGTTAATGCCTCTTTCTGATGCCGTAACTTCAAAGCTAATTATGCAAATAGTTAGGTGCTGACAACAGCCGACAAAAAGGGTGTATTTATATCTCCTAATTTTGGACGTATAATGTCTCGCCTTAGACATTGTGTTTTATTTCTTTTTGTCAGTGGCAGATTTCCAGAAGCTGCAAGAGGCCAAAGATGTTTTATGCAATGAAGTTAAAAGGAAAAACTATGACCTTTGGAAAAGTAGTGGAATTACTATTTCATTCCATGACTGGCAAGCTTTGAATGACTCAGTTAAAGCTGTAAGTAATGTTTTTGGTATTTATGTTTTAATATGTATAACAACGAATTTATGTGAGTTATGTATTTAAATGTTTGCAGTCAATGCACTGGGCCGTTAGATATAAGAAAGAACCAATGTTGGAGGCCTCAACAGCAGAAATCCCGGTCACTTCCCAATCTGAGGGACTTTACTCTGAGCAAACAGCACCAGGGAACCCTTCATATGGTGCCACACCATCCTCAGGTATGTGTATTTCAATATATTAGAAACTAAATAACCCAGTTTTATTTATAATACATCTGAAGTACATGTAAACAAAACAAAACTGAAAATAAAGTCATAGGAATTAAGGATATAGAAGTTCTAGTTTCCAGTCATGCCTGTAGAGTCCTTCATTTCTGTAGTTTAAGCTTTTAGAGTTCTGTACAGTTAGGATACAACATGTGGCCACAGCATAGAGTAAGATGTGGTATTATTAAAACTGAAAAAAAGTGACAATGCTTAATGCACTGCATCAGCAGGTCTGTACTGTTTCATGGCTAATCTATTGTTTGCACAGCGTAAACTCAGTTGAAATGAACATACTTTTTTATCATCACTGCCAGGTGATTACTGCCATCAGCATTTCCGTTGGGCTGCGGATTCGCCATCTAATCTACTGCAGAAGTTCAGAAATTATGAAATCTAAATATATTACCACCTTGATTAATGTGTATTAATATGTAAGTATTTGTATTTTGTGTCTTGTTATTATTCACTTTGGATCCTGTGGTATCAGATTTTGTGCATATGGCCTCTGTGTAGCTAATACAGTTACCTTAACAACAAAACAGTTATCTATTATATATGAATATAATAGATATATAATATATATAAATGTAAAATGTTGCTATTTGTCATTCACGGTTGTGTTCACAAACACACAATGGATATTTGATTGTGCTAAGAGTAGATTACCTTTAAAGTGTACTTCCGTGTTTGAGCCAAGTTAACAATGTTGGGAAAATTAAAGTGAAATATATTATGTACCATTTAGATTTAAATTTTAAGTTCAAATATACTATATACTTATGAAAAAGAATTGAGTATTATCCTAAGTAACAGAAATCGTAGGAAAATGACAGATACAGAATATGATTTAAACCAGCTTTATGATACTTGGCTGTCATGCAAATTATAACAAAATGATGTACTTTACTAATAGTAGTCATAGTAGTTATATGTGTTAAGGTCATGTCATACACTAGGAAAAATAAAGGGGCCAACTGGAACCAAAAATGGTTTCTTAGAGTGATGCCATAGGAGAACCTTATTTGGTGCCACAAAGAACCCTTCAAAGCATGGTTCATTGAAGAACCATTTCTGTCAGAGGTGCTTTAAAGAAGACACTACAGCTCCAAGGTTGAGGATACCCGAGAGAGAGATACAGAGAGAGAGAGAGAGAGCACAACTAGAGGAGAGGAAAGAAACAAAGTTAATAACATGCAATGATGTCAGTGAAGTGGACAAAGAAGGAAAAGGAGGAGAGGAGCTCAGTGTGATATGGAGTCCCCCAGCAGACTAAACCTATAGCAGCATAACTAAGAGATGGTTCAGTTACCTGATCCACCTCTAACTATAAGCTTTATCAAAAAGGAAGGAAGTCTAATGTTAAAGGAAGCAACCTGGATTGGGAGCTGGTTCCACAGGAGAGGAGCTTGATAGCTAAAGGCTCTGCCTCCCAGTCTACATTTAGAAACTATACGAACTTAGAATTTGACATTTGAATTTGAAATTTGATTTTGAACCACAAGTAGACCAGCACTCTGAGAGTGATAATAAGGTTGGAAAATTAAGGTTCTATGATGTCTTTTAGATATGTTGGGGCCTGATCATTTAGCGCTTTATATGTAAGAAGAAGGATTTTAAACTCTATTTAGATAACAGGAAGTCAATAGAGAGAAGCTAATGTAGGAGAAATATGATCTCTCTTGTTGATTCCAGTCAGAACTCTGGCTGAAGCATTCTGGATTAACTGGAGGTTTTTAAGTGAGTTATTGGGACATCCTATCAGTAATGAATTACAGTTGTCCAAGTCTAGAGACATAGTTGATATTGACATTTGTTAACCAACCAAGACACAAAAAAGGCCTTTCTACCTTTAGCATTGATATTAACACATTCTGCTTCTAAGGTTTTTTATTTTATTAAATTGGGAAGTGTTTCGTACCACTTTCAGACATACTAATCCAAATTACTAAAAATTAGTCAATTAAACCCTCTCTCAATTAATATATTAATTTTTTGATTGTTTGGTCAGGAAATAATAAGTGTCAGAAGGGAAACTGTTTGTAATTATTTATCCTCTGTATACGTGTCTATCCATCTTCAGAACACTTCTTTTATCAAACAGGAAATAATGTTTTTGTCTCTTTTGCCATGGTAGTTTAACGGTCCACAAGCCAGCACGTCAAGTAGTTTTGACTGTACTTGATAAACATCTTCAGCGCCCTCTAGGGGCCACTGCAGCAGCAGCAGTACATAAATGGAAATTTACAGTACACATGAAGAAGGCGCAGTCATAAAACACTGCAGTTCAATATTGTGAGCACGTCCACTAACTCCACTCCTACAGCAGATATTCCACTGATACATTTTACCTATGTTTAAACATTTAATGTGCAGAAATATTAGTATAACAACAATCTTTAAATTTAATTCAGTTTTATTTGTATAGCAAACAAAGTCAGCTGGAGGCACTTCGAACTGTAAGGTGTAAGACCTTACATGATAATATCGGAAACCCAACAGTCCCACTGAGCAGCACTGAGTGGAGAGGAAATGGAAGAAACCTCCAGCGGAATGAGGCTCGGGGTGGGCGATCATCTGCCTCCACCAATTGGGGTGCGTGGACAAGAAGTAGCCGAAAAAGCACTCTGCAGAGAGGAACAGAGAGAGGGGGACAAAGAGGAAGAAGCAGAACAACGGGAGAGAGGAGACACACAGTTAATGGCATTATTAAATGGCCAATCAAGGCATTTAGCCGTATTTTAAAGGTAGATAGGGTGTTTTCCCATCCCTGGATTCTTTAATAAACAACGTTTGTCTTCATATTGTGGAAGCAGTCAGGATCTTCAAAATATTATAGAAACTAAATTAGGGTTAGGGTAGCTCTCGAAAAGGGGCGCCAAACCGCAGTCCCGCCCAGGACACAACATTTCCTTTAAGGGAGGGTGGGTCGGTGCCCTCGCCTGCTAACCCTCTCAAGGTATTTATCAGCTCAGAAATGTGTGAACGCTGCGTCTCCATGCGTGTGTGTGTCAGCATTCCTCCTTGAAAATCACAAGCAGAGTTTGTCCTCTTGTTATTGTAGCATCTCGTGTAGATCAGACCCACGCTGTGTTTAGAGACTAGCTCTGAAATCCATGGTGGAACTGAATTGCACAGATTTGTGAAACTGTGGGAGTGTGATTGTGTGTGTGTGTATA
>JAUMTR010000007.1:4195518-4230715 GCA_032270685.1 Microctenopoma stevenorrisi
CTCTCTGCATGCGCCCATTTCATTCAAAACAGTTGGTGCTTGTTGGTGCTGCAGCGCCTCCACCTGGAGCACAGGAGTAACTACACCGTCTTCCTTGCGCTTGGATCGTCAAAATTCTTCAAAGATATCACTTCTTTATCAGTGGCTGGAGTTATTATTAAATAACCCCGCAAAAAACTTAACTAAATTATTAGTTAAGTATTTTTACCTAGCTTAGTTTTTTTGCTACTTTATCACTATGATTACTACATTTTTTTATTATTTAAACAACTCTAGTAAATGATCATTTAAAAAATATGTTTCAGACATCTATTAATAAGGAATGAGAATGTTTTGTGAATTCATGTATTTGAGTTCATGTACTGAAATCAGAATTTCGCACAACCTCTACAGTTTAGCTATTTGCACATATACATTTATATTTACATATTTTGTAATATAAACCATTATATTTAAAAACCTTTTTAAAGTTTTAAATAATTTGCAGAATCTATCTTTGTGACTTTTGGATGCATCTACTGCAGCCTAGTGTTTTATGGTTCCTGGTTGGTTGAGACTGTCACATGAGAGTTAGGAACAAGGAAGCTGAGGCAGTTGTGAAGTTCATGAAGTGAGAAGATCAGCAAAGAACTCCTGAAATTCTTATCGGTCTCCACCCTGCTCATTATACCGAGAAGAGTGATTTAACCACGACATGTCAAACCCTCGCGTTATGCTCTGTGTAGATCCAATGTGTCATACCAGTGTGTTCTTTTGCTGAGAACATCTACCTCTACCAACACAGGAATCATTTGAGACAGAAGGTCCCAGTCTCCTGCACATGAATCCTAAGCAGAGATGGGTCAGTCAGTACTGACCAATAACAAGCCGAAGACATCTCTTGTTGTGATGGCGCAGACTCAGCTGCTCCTCTCGCAATTTCAAATCAAACTGAACAACTTTTCGTTTTTACATTACGTTAATTCTTCTTTCACCACTGATCGTGTCAGTGTCTTTTGTTTTGCGTGGACATTTTTATTATCAGTAAAAATGAAACTAATTAGCAATAAATAGTGAATGCAACAGGGGGGTACTTTTCCCTCAAACAGAATCTGAATCATTTATACATCACTATATGTTTTAAGTCGGCCTTTAGGACTTGTTTCATATGTTTTTAGACTCATGTCAATGGAGTATTTACCACCTGTTACTTGTACACAGTCCGTGCAATTTGATTGGTCAGCAGAGTGTCGTCTCCGCTCTGATTGGCCAACCCCCCTGTCAGTTAGGAAGGTGTCGTCACAGTCCCACTGGTTGTTCCGCCCCGTCGTTCTCTGAACCTGAAAGTGAGACCAGAGTCATGGCGGGACGTCTTCTTCTCCGGGCTTCCACGGCAGCGCTGCGGCTGAGGAGCAATGTGGGGGATGGACCGCTGCAGAGAGCCATGGCCTCCGGGGGTGAGTGTTTCTGTGCTTTTTGTCGAGGAAACGAAGAGTGACACGGACTACGCACGACTTGAAGCTCAGCCGTGACCTGTCGTAAACGTGTGGAGCGGAGGACGCTGCACGGGCAGGAGCGATATTTTTAGTGGAGTGCGCAGTTTGATCTCCAACTAAAGCGCCCTGTGTTTGTGGCGGCTACGAGGCCAAACGCGTGCGTTCGTAGCTCCTGCGCGTAAATGTCCCAGCAAGTTGTTGTCGTTCGTGATGTTTTCTACGCAGCAATGACGCGTCTGTCTGTGGTCAGTCTGGGCTCCGTGGCGTCGACATACACCACTCACCGTGCTCCACTAGTCATGTCTAAACGAAATACTGAAGGTCATTTGGGTTACAACTCGTAGAGAGGCCTGCGGTGGAGTCACCTCCTCTGGCAGGCGTCTGCTGGGTTAATGCCAACATCCTGGACGCGAGGGAGGTTGTTGTAGGTGGCGTCCAACGCCGACGTGCAGCTTGAGCAGCGCGCACAGAGCGCATCCGGACACAGTGCGGGCTCTCGGTGGTTCCGAGTGGAGTTTGTTTTAAATGACAACCTCTGGTTTATGTATATGTATTGTTTTTAGGAATACCAACAGATGAAGAACAAGCTACTGGACTGGAGCGACGCGCTCTGCAGGCGCTGAAACAGGGAAAGGTAGGCAGGCACACACACACGCACACACACAGTATACAGTACTGAATCCTAACACTAAGTGTATTTACACTCACAGGATCCCTATAGCATGCTAAAGCCCAAGTCGTATGCTGGTACCAAGGAAGACCCACACATTGTGCCATGCATTGGGACCAAGCGGCTGGTGGGCTGTCTCTGTGAGTGATGTAAATAAAGGGCTATTACTGTTTAATGAACTGTGCTTCTGTACGTTTAATCATGGTTATTATGACATAATTCCCTACAGGCGAGGAAGACAACACTGCTATCGTGTGGTTCTGGCTTCATGAAGGAGATGCCCAGCGCTGCCCGTCCTGTGGTTCCCACTATAAGCTGGTCCACCATGAGCTGCCTCATTAAAACTAAACATACCAAAGGTTCTGCCGAAATGGGACAACACAGACCTTCAGACTTGGCCATATACTGCATTGTGTGCATATCACTCAACGTGTACAGTGTGTCAATAAAATATAAAGCTGGATGAAATCAGTGTTTAAAGAGTAGATCAACATATTCTTCATCCATAGTGGAGCAATTCATTAGAAGGAAGTTAATGTTTCATGTTAAAATACTAGTAATAAATACTATATTTAACACCACCCACCTAATAACACAGAAGATGGGTTATAAACACTTGAAGAGACAGACTTAAATCTCCATGTTCCATCTTTATTTTAGTGGCTGTAATTTTATTTGTGGATTGCTTATGAAAACAGCCAAGAAAATCAACTCAGGATATGAAGGAAAAGCTTCACACTGCTCTCATTCAGAATGTCACAACAGAACTTAACATAAAGAAAGTTTACTTTACTTTACAGTGTCTGGGTTTGTATATTTAATTCACAGAATGGGGACATTGAGTAAAATCCAGTGTGACTCACTGCAGCAACCACCAACTTCTACCACATCAGAACTTAAGATGGTGCTGTTGCTAAAAGTGTTCCTAATAGATTTGTCCATCAGTGCAAACGTAACAGAAACATCTCACTCGTACACTATAGGCTCCAGAAAGGCAGTACTGCTGCATTTCATTCATTGAATTTAATTCAAGATTAATGCGAACGTCTTAACATCCTCTTCATCGCCATTTCTATGATTAATGTGGCCTCCTCCTGCTTCCACTGTTTTTACAGCAGGACATAGCTGTCACTTAAAGTCTGGATATGGAGTTTTAGGCATCTCTGTGTACCATTCAGGCAAGATTGAAGCCTTGATTATGATCTATGGCATGTAGAAGCTTCTCACGGAGCGTTTCTATACTTGTGTACTTGGGCAAGTCCAGCAAGTTGAAGCAGGTGTGGGCAACAGGTAAGTAATGCTCTCCTCCACCGGTGGGCTGGATCACCAGTTTCAGACTTTTCATGCCCAAGATGGGTATGCGGTCACTTCCTGTGAGGAATACTGGCGAGACAAGAGACATCTTTCAGTTCATAAGCAAGTCATATACAGTATAGAGTCACGTAGAGGGCAACACTTACAAAGAAACTGTTTTTTCTTCTCTAAAGGAAGCTCATGGAAGACCTTCCAGAAGAGCCTGATGGTGGGATGGTCATTCCAGTACTCCCCTTTGTACTCAGTACTCTGTAAGTAAAGACAAAAATCGTTTGTACTATTCATCCTAAGGTGTCAGTCACAAAATAGGCCGGTTCTTCTGCCATATTTGAAATAAGACCTTTTCCAGCTCCGTCCAGTCATAGTTGGTGTTGCCAATGACCATGGCTTGAAGTTCGTTTGGCTGGAACAGCTCCAGAACCTTTCCACCACACACTTTGTGGAATCCTGCATAAAAGCACTCAAACAAGGGAGCCACTGACGTGTTGAAGACATAGTCTACGTAGGCATTGACAAAGTCCTGCCTAGAGGAAGAAGAGAGCAAACGATGAAGACGGTTCAGGCAAGCAGAAAGACTTCACTAGACCTAACTCTCATTTGTAATATATGGACATTAGAGAGGTATCTTGCCATCCGACTGGAAACAAAATTGTTCCAAAAATATCAAACTACTCATTTAAACAACACCCGTCATGTGACAAGCGAGGAAAACTCACCTATTTGATTTATTGACATTGATGTCATTACCGTTAGGTACCAATTCCAAAACCTCTGTGGCACCATAGTTTTCCTCAGTGATCTGACAACACAGACAGAGCATGCTCAGATTTATTAATGTGATACTATAAGCGGTGTAGACTGTTGTTTGACATTGTCCTTACTGTGAAGTTCAAACAGAAGGTTTCCTCTAGGTCATCTTCTGTATAGTCCAATAACTGCTGCAGACTTCTAAAGTAAGGACAGGCACAAAAGAGACACCTTTTATTAAACTATTTTCTTTGATATTTCTACCATTATTACAAACATTATTTTTATTAAACACTGTGTATAAGGAACATTAAGATATTATTACTGCAACTGACATTCACAAACATGTTAAATGGAAACGTCAGACCTTCCCACATCTGGCATTAGCTCTTTCAGGTCGTCTAGCGTTGGCTTCCTCTTCAGTAGCTTCTTGTAAAGGGCCACAGGGAAGTTGAGCTCCACTATAGTGAGATTGTAAATAGCCAGACCACAGATGACCCCAATGAGGTTGAACAAATCAATGTCTTCAAAGGTCTGCAAGGATAGTCATTCACTGTCACATGTTAATGGAGGGCAGCTTCTCATTCAGGCCTTTATTTTAGAGTGTACTTAAACATAGCTAATGATATTTCGGCAGTATGAGCATACAAAGGTGAATAGTACAGCAAGTACCTTATTTGAAAACCAGATGAGCCTCGACTCCTCGTGGTAACGGAACATCCCGTACTTTGGATCCAGCAGCTCTTTCATGATGAGAAGGAAGAACTCCTTTCTCACTCCTCCTGCATCCACTGCCTCTTCTCCCACAAATATCACCTGCCATTGATGTGACAATGAGGGTTTATATTAGAATTTAAATGTCAACACACAGGAAACCTATAAGATATATAATATACAGTATAAACCCATCCATATAAACATAAGTGATACATTTAATTCAGATCTACAATCTGACATGCTGTGATGTAATTAATAGTTAAAAGGAATTAGTTATAATCTTTTGCCATAATAAAGTTCATGATTATAGGAGCTCTTACTTTGAGCGGTTTCTTGTAGTCAACATTCTTGGACTTCCTGAGAACTTCCATGGTGTCTCCAACAATATTTTCTCTCCGGACGATGAGGATGAGACATGGGTTTACAGATTCAACTGCTGGGAGGAACATGGAGCTGAAGTTTTGCATCTGTGCCTGGTCCACTGCCATCTATTGGTACAAGAGAATGATGGATGATAAACGATGACATACACTTACCTTACAGCCAATTGCTATGACACTGACGTGTATCTGACAGATATTACTCTTTTGTGATACAATGGTTATGGTAAGCGTGTTACTCGTTCAACCAAGTGAAACTAATTCTAATTAACCTTTAGTTACTAAAATCAATGCGTCACTGACACCACACTTTAGTGCCGAAATCTAGGCGTACATCTAAATCTGCTAAATATGTGATTGACAAATACTGGTCTCAAATATAAGCAAAGATACATTTGTTATGTATGTAAATATCCATGATTTTTTTAAAATTTCACAGACAATTTGCGCTGGTGAAGATATCCTTTAGGAATGATGATGAGAAGTCTCCTATAGCCAGGTATTTCTGTAATCGTATGGTAAATGACCTGTGCCTCATGTTCATCAGGCTTCACTGTGCGAGAGCAAGAGAAAATAAAGTGTTTTTGGCTGGGTTGGCTGGGTACTTTGGGACTTTATCGCTTGACTGAGGATTTAACATCATCCAACAGATTTTTGTGTGTGACTTATGTAAAATAAATTGTTTCTGTTGATGTGCGTCTTTTATTTTTCCGTGTAATACGACACTGTATAAATGAACATGAATATTTTTGCCTATGCGAAGTTAGCTTCTAGTTATTTAAACTTGGTTGTACACTTGCATTTGAGAGATACAATAAACCACTTAGGATGGGTTAAAGTCATTCAACAGCACTAGATATAACTACTTTTGACAGGGCAAAATCTAACACACTTAAAGGAAATCTCCTTCATGTAATTGACTGTGTATTACCTGCATCTGTATCACGGCATCCGTTTGTAGCAGTGTGGTTTTTGATTGGGCATCAAACACAAACGGATACCTACACAGAGTCACCACACCATCATGACCCTGAAGACAGAGGCATAAAACAGTTTACATCAACACCTAAACACAGACAATTGTAATGAGGTGGATTGTAGAACTGAAATGAACACTCACCAGGGGATACATCTGCCTCTGGATCCATGTGACATAATCATTTCTGATGTCTATCAGGTCATCCAACTCATGGATGTAGAATTTGTCGTACTGGATGATGTGCCCTGCTCTCTCACTGACCTGAAGCAACAGCAGCTGCTTGTTATTAACAGTATTAATTTGACATGTGACAGGTGAAACACAAATTCATTAAACACCCCCCACCCTACCCCACCACCACCACTCACTGTGTGCAGGATTTCAAGGAGTCGCAGGCATGTGTCCAGGAAGCAGTTGAAAATTCGCTGCTCTACTGAGGGAATTCCCACCTTGTGCATCTGAAGCAAATATACCACCACCTCCTTGTACAACTCAACTAGCCGCTGGAAGGCCAGGGGCTCGAATGTAGACCACCAGTTTCCTGATGCAAACATAAAGTCAGACATTTGGTGAAGAGCGGCAAACATTGGCAGACACATTAGCTGCAATAACTACAAAAAGCAGAAAATAAATTCTTCAATATACCTAGCACTTTCAGCGGAGCTTCTTTTAGGCTGATGACCGATTTGGCAAATGGGATAGTGATGGTTACAAAATTATTTCGCTCACTGAAGAGAGGGCATTCTGGAAGAGTGAGGTAGAGCCTCAGGGCTTCGATGTCTGGAGGAGAGCTGCTCAGTCCGGGAATTAGATTCTTCTCCAGACTGCCAGCAACCTGAGGAAGACAGAGCAACGTGTATAGGTCTGTACAATGAATGTAACACTCTCTTAGTGATGCATCTCCTGGCTAAGAGCTTGTTGCATAAATGCTGTACGGACATAGTTGTGGGGCAAAATGCAACAATGACACATTCACGTAGGGCAGTGCTGATGATGGCAGAGGCTGGAGCTGGACTCAAGAAAGCTAGCATGAAAGCAGTTATTAGGAAAATAGTGGCGCTAAGTACCCAGGGTCCTCTTGTTGTTGCCATGGTGACACATGAAGCTGTGTTGGGAAATTAGCTAATGTAAGTTTTCTGATAATTTTCCTTCTTAATGACATGTTTAGTTTTTCTGCATTTGCCTGTATTTTCTGTATGCTTAATGTATTTTCGGAATGCTTTACCCGCCTTGTCACAATCAAATTGTCACGACAAGATGTTTTTTTGAATAAAGCCCCAGAAAGACAAAGACACGGTGATGTGCACGTTTGGGATAATATGTCAATCTGGAATATTTATTAAGATTTTCTGAATCTATTTTTCTGTTAATAAATGCAATACATGCTGCTATTGTAAGAGAAATGTGGACAGGGACTCATTAATGTTAAAAACAAACAAGTTGTTTGGAAAAGCATTATGTGAAATATGGTGCAACATCAGTGACAGGATTTTGGTTATGCTCACAGACCTGCTGAATGACCTCAGGGTGATCTTGTTGGATCAGCCTGTGAAACAAGATGCGAGCCATGTTCATATCCACCCCTGAACATTTTCCGCTGGTACTGTAGTGATCTGTATTACTGTGCAAAAGAAAAACACTGCGTGAAACTGTAGTGTAGCATTCCACTTATTCTAGCCACCGCTTAAAGAAATCCCTCTTGTATACAAGTGAGGTCTATATGTAAGAAACACATCTTAATGTAAGAGTTTATTACAAAGGTGCCACTGACTACATCTTGAAACTAGTGGAATCAACACCACATCAGACTCTACGTGTGTACCTAATAAAGTGGTAAATCAGTGTCACTAATGAATTAGCTTGGCAACCAGCAACTCCCTCCCGGCACAAATACAATACACAACGACAGTGACAAATGATGCATCTGTGGCCTTGTATTGGCTAATTAAAACATCCTTTCCCCAGTAAACTGATGACCAATTGAAAAATGACCTAGAAATAAACAGCCCTGACTATTGTGTGACCAGTATTAGCATCGCTGTTATGTGAAATTGGACGTTTATCTAAACTGTGATTACCTCATTGACAGAAAAGATCCATTTAGGCAGCTTGCTGAGGAGAACACAAGGTTGATCTCACTGAGGGAATCACAAAAGGGAAGTAATTATGACTGACTGTTTTTCTCAAGCAAATCACCATTTAGAACACACAGTCAGAGAAATGTGCTCCACAGAAACATAGCAATAACATGTGGTCAGTCAAAGGGAAATTTACTTGAAGATTTCAAATGGGAGTCTTCCTGGTGTGTGGTTCAACCATCTTTGTATAATGTCTTCATTCAAGGTGCAAATATTTCTGTGGGAATCTTCTAACTTCACGTCATCAGTGTTGTGGGAGTTCTACAAAATATCAATGTATGTTAATATGTAAAAATGCAAGCATCTCTAAGATACTTCAATGACTTCAACGAGGCCTTGAAATGTAAGAGGATCTTTATTACCGTAAACTTACACTGGCAATGCAGTAGTGAGCAAAGCTCTGATCTCCTCCGGCATAAATCCTCTTGACATAACAGCCCTCCAGCTCTGCAGAGTAAAGTAATGAAAGCAAGGAGGCATGAGTTTACTTGTTTCTTCTGGCAACCTAGTTCTTATGAATCACTTAAAGCAGCTTTATTTACTGAACCCCACCTGTATCAGTGGAAGCAATACAGACTCCCCAGGGGCACTTAACGGGGGCGGGGCTTTTTCTGTTGGAGGTGGAGCGTGTACCGAGCTGCCCGTTTCCACCGAGCCCGAATGAGTCCATCTTTCCAGAAGAGGGTGTGAAAGCCAATGTGTGCTGCCTTATAATCACAAGTAATATGACATGTTACGTTCACTGAACTTTGATTATTAGATTTTACTGTGTGTGTATTGATTTACATTTATATTTGAGATCAAGTCTGTAAAAATACACAGCCAATTTTACCTTCCACATGCAATCTGTGTGACTACATTTCCCATGAGTTCAAACACTTTCCTTGGATTGATTTCATGATTTGTAGAGTTATGACCCAGTTGTCCATATCCTCCTGCTCCAAAAGTGAACACCCCTCCCTCCTGTAAAAAGAACAACAATAGTTACTTATATAATTATACGGATAACATTAGGCAAAATGGCAAAATGTTACTGGACACACAAGTGGGACAGTGAAATCACATTAGTGATTCAGTTAGGAAATCTAAAGTAAATTATATTAGATAAGTCCCAAACATTATTCTAACACACTAAGGTCGGGATACTCCTAAAACATGAGTGCACTACTGAAATCTGACTACATATTAAGTTCAAATCATTATATTCTGTGCAGTCACTGACTGAGAAACACTGTAGTCTTTGACCAACAGATACCAGCAGGTGCTTTGCACCTTCACTGGTAATGCTTGATGACACTACTGTTTGGTCAAATAACCAAAATGTATATAACTTAACTTGGTTAACACTGCTGTGTGATCTTCTCCACAGGAGACGTAAATCACTCTTTGTGATCGAAGAGATTTCAGCTGAGTGGGAAAATGGCGTTCTGAAAAAGACATTCTGACAGTTAGTGATAAGTTTAGGTCTTGACTGCTGCCAAGCTGTTAAAAATTTGGATCACCCACCCTTAATGTCATTTAGACCGAGCTGACCAAACTTGTTGCGCCCCCAGCCAAACACTGCTCCTGAGAGAGTGAGTGCAAAGCTGTGAGCACCGCCGGCTGATATTTGAGCAAAAGGAATGCCCTGAAGAGAATGAATGATTTGAGGTGTTGCAATGCTCTGTCCACTTGTTCCAAGCCCAAGTTGTCCATATCGATTCTGGCCCCAGGAGAAGACCTTGCCTCCTATGTTTAGAATAAACAAACAACAAAAACACAAAGGCCATGCAAATGCTTCTGTGGAAACCACAATAACCTACATTATTAAATGTGTATTAAGGTGGTATAAACTATTCTTACCTCTTGAAAGTGCATGGGAGTGCCAATACCCGCAGGCTACCTGAGCGATTTGTACATCTGACAAAGTCTTTATGTTTCTAGCATTTAAAATCAGACATGATGTGTTAGACAAAACAAACAAAAATAGGCTTTTGGAAACATGTACATGTGAACGTAGTTCTTCATTTACCTAGGCACGCGAATGCACTCTTCAAAGTTGTTTAGGCCTAGCTGCCCATCTGATCCCAGACCCCAAGAAAAAACCTGTCCTTTGTCATTCAGGGCCAGGGTGTGGGACTCTCCACATGAGACAGCCACTATGATCTGTGCATCCAGGGCCACAACCTGTTCTAATAGAAGACAAAGACCAGCATTTACGTGATTAATAATTTGTTATCATACACCAATTAAAACATGAAAAAACACCAACCTGGTTTCTTTCTGGATTTCTCGTGTCCCAGCTGTCCTAGGTCATTACAGCCACAGGTGTACACTGTCCCATCCTCCAGCAGGAAGGCTGTGTTTTTGCGGCCACACCCCACATCGCGCACTTGCTTGCCGTGAAAGAATTCACATTTTCGTGGCTCAACCACTATCTCTTCATCAATCCCACCCAAACCTAGCTGTCCGTAGGAAGCATTTCCCCAGCACAGCATTGTGGAGCAAGTTAGCTCTCCCTCTTGGCTATACACGCCAGCAGCCTCTGGGAAAGTGAAAGACACACCTCGGCTATAACGGAGCTCTTTCAGATACCCATAGTTTATGTTGCATGACACACTTCAGCAGGTATCACCTAGCAAGGTAGCCAGAAAACATCATAATAAAATAATAGTGCGCTACGTGGAAGAGGCACGTACGCGTGGTTAGCTTAATATGTGACGAAATGATTTCATGGTAAGCTTATATAGATAACTCTGGTACGACTAACTCGTAGCTGCCCTTTAACATGTAAACAGATTAGCTAAGTGAGCTGCAGTTATTTAGCGATGGTAGAGGGGTTAACTTAGCTAAAATCATCAAATATCACGGTTTCCGATTTGGGCGTCTTGCCTTCCAAATTAAAGCATGTTTATGAACACGTTTACGTGAACAACTAACATTTCTAGTGTTTGTATGTAAACCAATATTAGTATTTTAACGATTAAAATAACCACCCTCCGCATTGTGACATTCATTTTAATGTTTTTAATATTCGAAACGGAAGTTTTATTGTTGTAACATGTGGACGGCGAACTAGGACAGCTAGCTTGGCTTTAAACGGCGAATCCATGCGAGGCAGATCGGTCGTGACTGATGCAACTTTACCAAGTTAATTTGGCATTACTTAACGCTATAATATTACACCTGGCACTTATGTAAGCTATTTGAGTAAACACTCGTTCGTAATAACGGTTGCACACGTGGTGACATCTGATATAAGTAGTACACATTTTCTCTAACAGTGCACTAATGTTAGCAAGCTAATATTAGCCTAAGCATAATGTAACGTTAGTTTAACGTTAGGGGTTGTTTAGTAAGATGACTGCATAGCTAAGGAACGTGACTTAATGGTGTGCTATTAATTTACGTTTTAAGAATGAAAGAAAGCAAAACAGTTACTACCATGTCCAAGTTAGCTTGAAGTCATCTAGCAACGTTAACTTAAGGGTGCACACAAATATCTCATATCACACCTTACCGAACCCGCCAAATCATACAGTGTTCTACTCGTTAGCTGGTCCTGCTGTCAAACCAAACACACCGGCACATATTAAGTACTTAATGTCAAAAGGCAACTACAGCCTGGTTGTAGAAAATCCTTCGGAATCCCTCCTCTCCAGCACTATCAACAACTGCTGTTAAAGAGACCCGTCAGTCGTACCTACCACCCTCTGAACATCCGGCTGTCTTTTAGAAATAAAACGTCTTTGTAGGAGCGTGGCAGCAAGAACCAAATAAAGTACACGTACAATATTCCATGTTTAAGAATGGTACAATTATGGTTGTCTGAGTGTCTTATTCAAAACAGTCTAGTATATAGTAAACGCAAAAGTGGAGACCTTTAAGTTGAAGGCACATTCATTTAACCGGAAGTGCAATAGTTTCTCTGTTCTCTTGATCGAAGACCCGAAACATCGCAAATGTTCTAGACGGGGCGCAGGCGCGCATGCCTGTTTCTGCAGTTACAGATGTACACGTCGGGTTGTGAACAGTTCAGTTATGACTTGTATTGTAATTTAATTATCAAAAAAACAAAACTACAACAACAACCAAAAAAAATGGGATGTGAACATTTCTCATATTATCATATTATCTCATATTATTATCTTATCAATCAAGATTAATGAAATAAATAAAACATCAATATGAATATTAAAGACAACATTAGAAGACACTAATATTTTTATGAAAAATATTCCATATGGTAGCCTAAATATGGGTCTTACTGGTAACATATAATATTTATTTTGTTGAACTAACCTTATATTTGTATCTTCTTATGCAATTGTGGGTGTAGTTGAAGTATCTAGAACTTACAGCACCTTAATCGCCCTCTTTAAAACATATTAGACACCTTGATTAAAAGACACATTTGAAACGTCTGGCTCCCTCTGGTAGATTCCCAAGAAAATAATGTAATTCCCATATAAGAAAAGCATTGAATAACATTTCACTCACAATTTAGGCCACCTCTAGAAACCATCTTGTGCAGCAAATGTAAGAATATACATACTTCAATAAAAGGTATTCAAGGTACTTTGTTACCTTTTGTTTTTAGTTAATCTCTATAGATTCCCCAAGGGGATCAATAAAGTTTTCATTATTATTATTATTAAAAATAATTTAAGGGTGAAGCACCATTTAGTATTCACACAAAAATACTGCTTTTAAAAATAAGATTGATTTTATTAACTGTCTTTATAAACCAGATTTTGTTATAGTTTAAACGTGTTGCTGCTTTCAAATGTGGAATAATAGACCATGAATTAGTTTGCTATTATTGTTACCACCCGTTCTGACGCAGAGATTTGAGTAACAGCGCAATTGTTTCAATGGGAAGCGTCTTTCAGCTGTGTGACAAAGTTCAAAAATGCTGTGTGTCCTGTAGGGCTGGTTCTTCATGCGTGTGTTTACCCCGTGGTTTACTCACAGTGGTGTGACACAAATCAGCACACAAGCTGGACGGAGAGAGAACAAGTCAACATGTTGTATTTGCTGGGTGTAAGTAAAATGTCTTCATGCTTTATTATAATTTATTTTATTTGTCTAGAAGCACCAGTGTCACATAATGTTGTCTGATTGTTTGTACATAGATTGTCATTGGCCTTCTGTTCATCATAATACTATTTTCGAAAGACCTCAAAAAGGTAGGCGAACCTTCACAGTATTTTTGATTTTCAGATTTCTTTAATGTAAATTGGGTTTGAAAAATAAAGAAACAGACATTAATAAATAAAATCGCTGCATTTGTTTGAGTAGTAGGAGACTTTCTAAAATCATTGTTAACTCTGGCAGGAAAATATAGCAAAAAAATCACAGCTGCCTGAATCATCTACTAACAACAACAAGGTAAGTTATTGTCCAAAAATAATAGTTCTAATTATTTATATTGATTGAGATGAAATATTTGACAAACATTTCTGTAACAGATGGATCTGAGTGAGCAGGATGTGCATTTACTGGCTAAGATCCTGTCCGTTGGACTGGTGGATGCAGATCCAGACTATCTCCACCATCTTAAAGGCTACAGGGACTTGCATGGAACATGAGCTACTTCAAAAAATACAATATTATTATTATGAATGGATTATATTAACAAGAGGACACAAAACACAGCTTTTGCTGGAGATCTAAATGGATTTGTGTTGACATCAAATCAAAGCTGGTCAGTGCTGCGTGTCAGATTACCACAAATTATGTTATTCCTTCTAGATGTAAAACAATTGACAGAGAAGATCAAATGTGATATTGGTAATCAATTATGAATGACGTCCTATTTTTCATAGAGGAGAACTCAATGATGATTTGTGTGAAAGTGATCATATTGAAGCTGGATCGTAGTTGCTCCAATTATTGCTCATTGGATATTTACTTAATAATCTGTGAATGTATTATATTCAACATCCCGCCTGTTTGAAAATATAAATATATAGAAACAGGAAGATAGATCGCGTGGTTGTAAATAAAACTTCAAGAGGCTCAAGAGGCATTCAATATGGCATTATTGTTCTGTAATGTTAATTTCAAAATTTAAACTGTAATAGTTACATTTACCCGTGTCAGCTGTTGATGGAAGTTTCACTTTCACAATTTTACCAAAAGAGTAAAATGTTGATGTGATTTAGTAATGTGTGTTTTAAAGCAATATTTACTGTACTTAAAGCTTTGTTAGCAGCAGACACCATAAAATACTGGTCATACCAGACCAACAAAGGCTGAGAAAACAACCTGCATCAGTGCAATAGCGTGAACGATGGCAGGTTCGATTTCTTGTAGGAGTAATTTGGTAATTATCCTTACAAATGTTACATACTCACGTTTGAATGAATTACCATAAGTATATACCATGTATAGAATATGTATGAGTCATTTAGCATTTGTTGTAATTTTTTGTCATGTCCTTACCTTGAATAAATGAGACAACAAAAGAGGAAGAGAGAGAGAGAGAGAGAGAGAGAGAGATGTTGGAGATGAGTTAACATAAGTTCACTAGTTTTTGCCTCCAGATGTAAAAGTGTTAACGTCACTTACTCCACACAAAGCTGTTGAGTATGTCCCCTAGTAGGTAGAGTAAAGCCACCACAGACATGTTTGAAAAGAAGAACCCCACCAGACCAGCAGTGCTGAAGTGCCCAAGGAGAGGATAGACCCAAATGCCAACTGATAAATACACCCATATAATCCTGCAGAACATGAAAAGCAATGATCAGTATCACCGTGTTTGTCAGATGATCTTGTACTGTCATGTCTCAAAGAACTTGCATGCAAATATGCACTGGGACAGTTTCCACCCAGTCATATGATGATACTGATTATTACAGCTGTAAAACACTCAGTGGAATTAAACAATCTCGTCCACAGCACAAAGTATGTTTATGATGTGACACACATTTAAAACGCGAAAAAATGTAGGCAGCGCTGTGTGCATGTGAACGGGAGCCAACGCTATTAAAGGATCAAAAGAGGCTTTTGGCTTCAAGCTGTTTGCATTATGAACTGATACAACCACTGCACCACTAGACTAGACATGTTATAGCAGGAACATCGCTGTGGTTATAGCTACATCTCCAGATGAGAGACATCCAGTCAGGTTCAGTAATGGATATTGTATCAAGAAGGATTTGAATGTAATAAAAATGCTGTGATATTGCTATTCTGACACTATACCTATTTAATGTTTGAAATGATTAGGCGTGATTCTAATGTATATGCTGCCTCGTCACTTACCAAGATATGTACGCCAAGCCCACAAGTCCTAAAACTGCCAGTGCATGTTTAGTCTGTGGATACACATGAGGTTGCACCAGCACTTCTCCAAATAAAATAGGAAGGACAAACGAATGCTGAGAAAGTAGGAGTAATTTGTTATGTGTGAGCGTTAAGGGACATTTAATCCAAATTGATTTAAATTTGTGCATGAGATTGTAGAAAAAAAGCACATTTGCTGACCATAGCGTGGTTTATCCACGGAGGGAAGAAGGAATCAATCGTAGCTGGGTAGACCAATTCCCTGTCATAGGCGAAGATCGTCCAGAAAAATAGAACAACAAACTACACAAAATGCAGAGTCGAAAGAGTTAATGTGAAGCCTAATGGATACTTGATAATACATAGTGTAGAATGTTTCTCACCATGCCAACGGGGAATGCAAAGATAGTGAAGAGGAGGTCTTTACATTTGTTCAGGGCACTCTCTGATTTTTTCCCAGGTTGTAGATCATTTACTGCAGCCAGTCCAAAGAATGACATTTGCAATATCTGGAAAATAAGCAACATTGATGTTTTTCATAGCTTTTTTTTTATCATATCTATGAAATAAATATAAAAATATATACAGTAGTCAGTTTAATGTACTCACCAAATTCAGAAACGTGAGGTACTTCCATGGTCCTCCATAAACAAAGATTCCTGGTGGTAAATCCTCTCCACTCTTTGCAGCGAGACTCTTAACAACAAAAGTGTACCAGCTGAACGCCGTGATGTGGTGCACTCTTGCCAGGAATGAAGTCATATTTAAACATAAAATAAATGAAACAATGTCAAAAGCTAGTCGTCAAAGTGTGAGTTTTATCCCTTCACACGAGAGCTAATTTAGGCAGTCAGCATTGTTAAGGATTAGTGTAGTTTGTCATGTTTTAATGCACTAGCAACAGGACAAGTGGTCCACTGTTCCTTCTTTCATAACCAGTGTGACGTAGCATGCGATTTGTGCCTATTTCACTAATTGTAAGAGCTTACTCTATAATTTAGGTGTTTCAAAAGTTACATAAATATATCACTTCTTACACGATGTATGTGGCAAGCTTACAAATGTTTGAGAAAGTCTACATCTATTCAAGAAACTCAAATCTATTCTTACATAAATGACTTTAATAAATGTGATTAGTTCCACAACAACCAATTAAAAACAAACATTTATTCAGTGTAAAAAAACCATGACGAACAAATGAAAACATTTTTCATTACTCTGCCTAATCTAATTAATAAAACATTACCAATATGTGAAGGTCACACTATCCAAAAATGTATCACGTAATAAAACAGTACAAAGAGCCCCGTGAAGCTGTTAAACTCATTTAACATCATATTCATTCATTTGCAATGGTTGAAAAAACAGAGGGAAGTCATGTAGCTTTGGCCGAGAGTGCCACCAGAATAAAGGCCAAAATATGTGAAAGGCAAGGTTTTGTCTTCTGAGCGTAGATGTCTGACCTGACTGTGGTGTGAGAGGAAAAAGATGAGATGTTGAGATATCATTGTTGCATAATTTGGGGAATCACCGGGAAGTAGGTTGTCATTATTAAACCATATTCCCACTATGTTGTTGATACACGGATGTTTCTGAGGTGTTTTATAGTAAACTGTATTTCCTGATGACATCTGTAGGGAAAATAGGCCATTTTACATAACAACGTTTTTTGACATGTCAAAGCACAATGTGCAGGTACCTGGTTCCTCCTGGTACTGTGAATGCTGTCATGATAATATTAATTTAACTGGTAAAATGAATTATTATTAAGCACTCATGCTTATTATATTTGATTGTGCATGTATTTGTTTATGGAATTATTTCAACTCTGCACCATGTGTGAAGAGAAGAGGGTCTTGCCTCTTTTTGTTCCTTTAGCTTTTTGGAAGGATTTAGAACAGATGCTGGTCTCACGGACAGAGGGTATCGTGGTGCAGATTGTAATTCAGACAAATTTTACCTTTCCCATTATGTTGTTGTTTTGATTGAACTCAAACTCAGTGTGAGTTTATGCTGATGTAACTGCCATCAAGAATGACAGTAAAAATGTTGTTATATAAAGTCCAAAAACATTTTTAAAGAAGTTTTATTTACAAATGGCAAGTGTTGCTGAAGATAAGCATTACCCATGCATCATAACATTTCAACTTTACATATAGTTGTGGGAATTCTTTGCGTCCAGCAACAGGGCAGCAAATTACAACAGCTACAGATTTTCAAGTGACTTTGTCTTTATATGGCTATAAATTAGACACAGGTAATTAAACATTTCACCATGTGTGTTTGTTTTAAAATATTCTAAGGTTATTTGGTCAAACTAACACATTAAGGCAACCTGGTGCACCTACTGGACAACTCAACAGAAAGAAAAGAAAGCGATTTAAACATGAATATTGTAGTTTAACATAATGTTTACAATGCTATTCTGTTTCTTTCTCAGGTTTGTTCAAGTTTGATTACAAAAAATAGGTTGCAGTTTATTTACAGCAGAACTTAGAAAGTTGTTTCACAAATATATGTCATTATTAACCGGTTTGCTTAACACACAATTGTAAAATACTACATTACTAACTACAGCCACAGGTTTACAAACTCAGACTACATCCTATTATCTGTTACACTTGAACATCACATTTTGTCCAACAACCAGCTGACATCACTGGAGACTGTCAGTGCTTTAAAACAGGCAGCACTGGCCTCGTCACAGAACCCATCTTTTGCACACATTGCACTTTACCCACGCAGTCAGTAAAATATACATATTTGGTCACACGCATTTAGTCTCACTCCATGTGCTATTCATGCTGGTAACAATTCCACACTAAGACACTCTTGTTCTTCTTCTTGATGCTCATCTTCTAGCTTGTATTACTTTCACTGTTTTGTCTTTGATGAGTGTTTTCATTCCAGCGGTTAAGTTCATAATCTTTCTAAAGATTCTGTATTTCCACACATACTATAGGTACTGTTTACTTTTACTGATATTATTACATATATAGAAATATAAATGTATGATCTAGTATTTTAATTACTTTCTTTAGATCCCAGTTATGATGCCATCTTTAAAAGGGGCAGAGATAAAAGCTGATTTACTAAAAAGTTAAACGTGCATTCAGAAATGATAACTGATGCATTAATAACACATTACTGTATTCAGACCTCAAATCGACTGTAAACCCTCCTCTCCTTCCTCATGCTCTGGATCCTCTCCAGCACTTTCTCCCGCTCCTGCGTTGACTTCGGCTGCCCTCTGCCATGTGAGTCAATCCGTCTTCCCTTCTCTCTTTTGGCATTTTTGTCAGCTTCATCTTCCTTCTCATCATCCGTGACAGGAGCCTCTTTGGTACCCTCATTTCTGCTTTGGCTATTAGCTGAAATCTGCTCAAGAAGCAGCTTTGTATCGTCTCTGAGGTTGCTGCTTGAGAGGACGTTGGCTGTTGATGAGTGGTAGCGACATGCCTTTGGCTGCTTAGACTGCGGCGATAGCGGAGCGACTTCCTCTGGTGTGATCTCTTTTGGTTCAGAGCAGTTATTTGGCCTTGCTTGGTCATTTGTTTTCTCCCTGCTGATGGATTCCTGTGTAATAACGTTATCGACTTTATTTGTGGCTTCATTATCTGCAGCTTTTTTATCATCAGGGTCAGACGACTCTGTGTCTTTGCTTACTTCACTCTGGTTGTCGTTGTTACTGCTCTCAGCGGGTGGCTCTGGGGAGTGGCTTTCAGGAGCAGCAGATTCAGGTGTTTTACAAGGCACAGCAGGCTCTGTTGGGGCCTCTGATGTAGGGTCAGCAGGGTTAGATGTCTCTGTAGATGGAAGTGTTGGAGTTTCATTTGAGTCTATTGTAATCTGCTTGAGAAGAGAGTTTGTATCTGAGGGGTTATATACTGCAAAGACATTGATTTCTCTGTTTTCAGGCTCAGGTGACAAAACTAATCCAGGTGACTTAATTAGTGGAGAAGGACATGACACACTATCAGCTGGAGTGGCACTGCTGGATCCTGTCAGGTTCAGATCAGAGGGAGGGTTTGCTTGAGTTAGTGCATCTTCTGAATATGCATCTGATTGGGAAGCATTAGTTATCATGTCTTGATTAGACAGACCAGGAAAGACTGCTTCAGATGCAGGTTTTCCATTCGGAGGCTCTGGTTGGTTGGATGTAATAATCTCATTCTGATCAGGCATGGAAGTAGAAACTTCTAAACCAGACACAACAGATAAGCCCGGAACAGGCGAGGAAGGGCTAAGACCCGGAGGTATGCTGTCAGCTTTAAAATCCTTTGATGAGTCGGGAACCAGAGGTTTCTCAACATCAGATGCAAGAGCATCTTTTTCTGAAGGTGTAGGAGCAAAGGATTCTTCAGAGTTTGTCTTTGTAGTGGACTGTAATGAGGATGTCTCTGCCTCTGAACCAGCAGCATGTGTGTCACGAGGAACATCAGATTCCTCCTGTGCAGAGTGAACTTCTGAGAGGGTCTCAGATGAAATCAACTTGCAAACAGGATCTACATGGACTTGTGCAGTTTCAGATTCTGTAATTTTTTGTGAAGTTTCCTCATCTGATTTGGAGCTTTCTTGTAGTGAGGGGTTGACAGATTCCTGTTCTTCTGTATTATTAGAATTTAAAGGCAACACCGCAGAAGTTAAGGTTGACTTGGAGTCTTCAGGCGTAACATTAGAACATATGGTCTCTGCTGGAGTGATAAGAGAAGTAAGACTAGAGGGTAGATGACTTGGACTAGTCTGTGAACCAGAATCTGGCAGAATGTGACCAGAGGATATAGCTGATATGTTAGAAAAGGTGAATTCTGATCTGGTGTGTTGTTCAGATGGTGGGGGAGTAGAAGAGACAACACACTCTAACAGGGCGGATACAGGACTTGGGGTTTTAAGATGTGATGCAGCTGATGCAAGAGATGGCTCTACGTCCATTGGACTGGGAGTGGGTGAAGTGAAATCCTTTGAGTTAGAGTCAGTAGTCAGGCTTTCACTTTCATCGGTACCTTGCACAAGAGATAAAACATTTATGGCCTTTGTAGTCCTAGGAGAATGACTGGGGGTAGTCTCTTTTACAGCTGGTGACAGTTTTAGTTCTTCGGGGGGGTTGTATAGTGGTTCAACTTTTGCAGAAACAGGCAGAGGTGCTGGTGACTGGCTGTTCTTTGGGCCTATGTTGTCTGACTGAGTTAAATCTCGGGTTTCTTTCTCTTCGCAGCTTTGGGATGTACTATGTTCATTTCCAATAGGGCTGTTAGTCTTACTGCAGGTTGCCTCACCTGCTGCTGTGGATACTGTTTCTCCTGCATCTTTTTCAGCTGAATCTTTGTCTGACAAACCCTCAGACAAAGAAGGTTCACCTATATTTACTGAGGCATCAGATTTGTGATCAGCTGGTGGTGTAATCAGAGCCTTGTGCTCAATCTTATCAGCATTCTTGGATTTAGACATCTTTTCTGAGGTTTCTTTTTGTTCAGCCTGCTTCATTTTAACAGTGGTGCAGTCTTTTAGATCAATTGTTGGTTTCACTGAAGACTTGTCTTTGGTCTTTTCAGCCTCTGCTGCCAGAGCAGCTTTCCGTTTTGCAGCCAACTCTTTGAAAAACATAAGTCTCTTATCAGGATCACTCATATCTACATATGATGGAGTGTTGACCAAAGATTTGAGTGGTTGTACTGGTTGACTGACTTTGGGCAGCTCCACTAAAGAAGGCTTGAATCGGGGCATCGATGGTGAAGAATTTGTTTCCTCTACATCTGATGGTTTTAAAGACTTCTCTGTGTCACCTTTTTCTGAGAGCTTTTTTGAATTTTCTTCCTTTGGTGGATCTTTGTCTACTGCATCTGCTTTACTGTTCCCATCATCTAATTTGGATGTTTCCTGTGCCACTTTATCATAGTTGCCTGATTTTTTGTAACGGCTCCACTCGACAGGTTCTCTTTGTCCCAGAGCCTTTGAAACCAAAGGTAGTTTTGTCTGTTCTCCCTCATTTTTGTCACCTTCCTCATCCTGTTGTCCTGGAGTGGTTTTGGACTCTGGAGGATGCTGCTGCTCGAGAGAGCTGAATATCAGCGATGATCTTAACCTGGAGCTCCTTGGCATTGCAGGACTGTATTTTCTACGGAAAGAGTCCTCCCTTCGAAGAATGGATGTTTTTGGTTCCTTTGGTTCTGCCTCCTTTGTCTTTTCCACGTTCTCTGCCTTCTTCTCAGTTGTGGATGAATCATCATCCACAGGTGTTGGTGTTGTTTTTGTTTCTGCTACTGCTACAGTAAATTCGTCAGGCAATTTCTTTGGCTGGTCTCGTGCAGTAGTTTTTGCATAACTTGGCATCTGACTTGCTCTAGGTAGTGCATGGACCTTAAACTCTCTGACATTAGGGATTTTAGGAAATGACAAATCTATGGCTGGTGCTGCTTGTTGTATGGGGTAAAAGGGCTCTTCAACAGGTTCTTGTGCCTGAGGTGGTGCTAATGACAGGATGTCATCTTCTGGATTATCACATGCACTAAGGTATGAAGTAATCCTCCAGTTTCTTAGCCCTCGTTTCACCTTAGGGTCCTTGCGGTCTACGCTAGGTTCCTGGAAAAACTGCTTCTGATCAGTTGGATTTGAGGGTGTGGGAGAAGTCTGACAGGGATACAGTTGCCCTAAACTTGGTCTTCTGGGTTGAGATGAACTAAATGGTAAATCTGGAGCAGATAGTAATTTATCTGAGCTTGTTTCAAAGTCCACATTTCTGGTAGATGATAAATAGTTAAGCACAGGGTCAAAGTTATGAGGTGGTTGCATTTCTTGTGGTTCAGTATACTGATCCACTGAATGATAGTCTTGGCTCCAGAACTTGTCAGCTCCACTGTAATCAGTCTCTGGTCCTGATCCAGGCCCTGTATAAAGCTGCGGTCCCCTGGGAAACTGCCTCCTCTGGTTCTCAGGCTCAGGCATTCCCTGTTGCTGCAGGAATGGGTACGAGAACCTACCATGACCACCTTCTGCATAACTGTGACGATTAAAGGCAGAATTTTCCATCATGGGTATTCTGGAGGGGACCTGCTCGAAAGACGGATCCATGCGTGGTTGCTGGGAGGGAAACCTGCTGTACATATCTGAAGGGCCGTGCAAGGATTCTTGCTTTTTAAGTGGCACCATTCTCCAATCCACATCATCATAGGGATGTCTCGCCCATTCCTCTGGATGAGCGGGGTCCTGTGAAAGAAATTTCCTTGACTCTCTGTATTGTGATGCTCTTTCATTTGGATACTGTCTCTTTTGTAAAAGGCTTAAGTCTTCCATTGTTGGGGGCACATTTTCAAAGCTCAGTGGTTGGGACTGAGCAAACAGTATCCGAAACTCTTCATCAAAAGTTGAAACAAGCTGTCCAAAGAAAAGGTGTGCCATGCAGCGGTTCAACTTTTCAAAAGACCACATGAAGCTGGGAATCAAGAAAAGTATTCATTACATACTAGTCTTTTATACTTACAAATATTCCTTAAATATATTCATACAAATCTCAATATAAATGTATCAGTCACACCTTGAGGTATCAAATGCAGAGGCATGCAGAAGCTCTCACCTGTAGTTTCCACTCAGCACAGCCCTGCAGTCTGTCAACAAGAAGCGATCCATCATTTGACCTTTGAAGGATTTCCCTGAGCGGCAGTGATACGTGATGCCAGACACCGTTCTCACGCGTAAAAACTGCAAGACACACATGAAATCGTCTAAACTAAATAACTATTTAACTGAGGTAGTAGTGACGTAAGCCTTTTTTTATCACAACTTTAGCTAGGTGGCGGCATTGGATAAGCACCACTAAATCCAAACTAGAAAGAGAAATTGAAATGGAAAATGGCTGCTTTTTAAGTTCCCTTTTACACTGATATGTTGTGGCTGTGATTTCTACCAATGAGAAAATAGTTTTGTGTCTACTTTTACTGTATATGCTGTATATAAGTCAATGAGATTACATTTTAACGAACACAAGCATGATTTATATTTGCCAGATTTGTCCAAAGGTCCAAAGCTTAAAAACAACCGTAACAAAGAAGCAATCGTGTAAACAAAGTGTTTAAAGCAATAAAACATATCGTAGATGCAATATTACTCCTGGTGCAAACAGCATGTACGATTCACGCTGCAAAGAAAGTCTTTATTTGTATGGTGTCACCTCTACTAACTGTTGTGTTCCCACTACAGTGTGTTTCGTGACAAGTAAAGGATAAAATATTGAATATTTATCGTACTGTAAACAAACCAAAAAGAACAATGTTTCATAATAGTTTCTGACATTGTTACTCAACCACAAGCCGCATTGTTGCCACAGGGAATATTTATGACAGCGTATGTGGGACAGACTCAAAAACAAAGGAAGTAAGCATGTCACCCAGTGCAAATGTCGGTGGTGCTCTATTGCACAGATCCATAAGCTATATCGGGCTCTAGACTAGAAACACCCATTGTTAGTATGATATATTGTCAGTATTACATGGGATTCGTTGACAATAGGAAAACTTTAAAGTATCACCAGACTCATCATGTAACTACTTGTAATAGTGCTATGGTCTATTTTATAGTGGAGAATCAAAGTAGTCTCTGGTATTTTCTTTATGAACTGTATGTTATAACACGACATAAGCACAGTGCTTTTTTAAACGTTTTCTTTTCAAGCAACATGCTCTCACCTGAAAGTTTTGTAGATCGACCCTGCAGTTGGACACCATGTTGACAAAGTGATGTGAATTCTGTTCATCTAGAAGAATGTAGACTGCGACATTTCTGGCGGCAGCATTAAGAATATCCGCAAATATGTCAACATCAGAAAATACGTCCATCACCACAGCAATGACCTGAGGAAATTAAAAAACACACACACACAATCAGTGTGTGAAGAGCATGACAAATCAAAGACAGGTTTGTCTTTCAAAGACAGTTTGTCTTTTAAAGAAAGTACCTGCTGAGCATTCTTGATAAGTCGTCTGGCCTGATCCTTTATACTGGGCATGTCAGGCTCGGGAGGATTGACCAGAGTGGTGACTTCTGTAGGTCCAATAAAGTGATGCAGCTGAGGCCAGCCGAGGTCCAAACCTGGGACCTCCTGGTCCGAGTGAATGGGCCAGTAAGTATCTGAAGAGCCATCTCCTCCAGTGTCCAGAAAGTGTTGTTCAGGGTATTCCGGGTGTTGGCTGTGTTGGGAGATCTGTACGGAGCTCAGAATGTACTGAATCTCAGATCCAGACAAGAAGTCCACCACATCTGCTTTTTGGAGAAATTGATAGTATCCCTCCAAATCCTCCTCAACCAGTGCGTCAATAGCCAAGCGGTACTCTTCACGATAGTGAGGAGGGAGGTAGTTGGGGTCCAGGGGGTTATCCCCCGCAGAGGAACACTGAGAGCGACGTGCCATGCTACTGTCTAGAAAGGGAGATGTCAAAAAAGACTCTTTATGGTATAAATAACTTACATATCACACTAGCACTCTGCTTAATGATCATTCAGTTAGCAGTAAAGTCACAAATGGTATATAATCATACATCTGCAACTGTTTTTCATTTCTGTTTTTCCAGTTTCTCACATGCAAATATTTGCTGTTTTTTTTCTGTATATGACACATGACATGAATTGAATGTCTGTCTGTTGCTCAATAGTTTGCACTTACATATACAGCTTAACGTAATTAACAAGCTTCATGTCAATATCTGTGTTAATACCTTCATGTCAATCCCCATTTCATGCGCACAATCACACATTCATCAACACCAAATTCATGAACACTGTTTCCTTTTATTTAAAAAAAAGACATATTAATTCACCGTGAATGACCCAAAGCTAATAAAAAAATGACCACGTGAGTGCAGCGAAGATATTTCATGTGCATATTATATAATACGTCGAGTTGACAGGTTTGAAAATCAGTTTGGCCGCAATGTTTTGCATACTTCTCACAAACTGATAAATAGATGAGCTATGTTTGATCCAACCCTGTCAGCCTGCCTGCTCCACGACCCACTGGTGAGCGAGGAAAGATGGACTCCGTGGTTCTGGGTGGGGCTCCTCCCTCCGGACAACAACAGACTTTACCATTTGCAAGTTCACGGAAAGTCACATATACCCACGAAACGCGCGAAACCCCACAACAGTAGCCCATTATTTACAATACAGCTGTTTTCTCTGGTCACTATGGAAATGAAGTTTCTTCCCCCGCTGACACCCAGATGTTGGAAACTTGTTCCCGTTGTAGCATGATTGCGGTAGCGCTGTCGCTAGCCGTATGGTAAACTTCATATCTCTACTACTGCACACACACACACACACACACACACACACACACACAGGCTCGGTGTTAGGTAGTAAACTCACCCCGCTGTTACGAACTCGTCACGGTTTTCGTGGGTGAAACTTTGCGCGAGTCATCGCGTCTTCTTCTCCATGTCACGAACGCTCTGCTTCAGGTGGGACTCACCGAAAGTTGTCTCTCACTTTGCTTTTTTCCCCCCCTTCACCCAGCTGAACCAGTTTATTGTCATGCTAGAGGCATGTTGGCGAGAATGTCTGACACTGAGCACACACACACACACACACACACACACTCACACACAGGGAGAGAGAGAGAGACGCGACGCTCGCCCCGCCCCGCCTCGCGTGCAGCTCCGCGCACCTCACCGTGTCTCCGCGCGCGTCTCGAGGCTCAGCTGAACCCTGCACATCTGCTGCCGCTGCCATCAGCTGTGACCGAAAATCCTGGCCTATTACCTTCCCATCAGCCGTGCTGCTCCATAAACCCACTGATCCTGCTCATTAGGGCTGGCGGCGTCATCGTTATCACTCCTGTAAATGCATAATCCGCCGAACTGTGAGTCATCAAAAGTGAAAACAAAGTATAGACCTGTAGGTAGAGCTACTGTTACTGTATGGAACTGCTTTATTATTAGTCCATAAGTGATCCATTGAGTTATCAGTGGCCTGGTAGCTCAATGGATTAGGCGTCATGTAGAAGGTTGCAGGTTCGAACCCCGTCTGACTCCTAATCCATTCCCTACCAGGTGTGTCCCTGAGCCAGACACCCAGCACTAGCTCCTTGTAAGTCGCTTTGGATAAAATTGTCTGCCAAGCAGAGAAAAGTAAAGTGATTATCTCCTGCTAACAGACTGGACAGATTAACCAAGAGGGCTGGTTCTGTTCTGGGTGTTCTGGATCCTCTACGTGTTGTAGCTGAGAGGAGGATGAGTTCTCCAAACTCCTCTCAATCATGGTCAAAGTGTCCTGGCTGGACAGAGGAGCACGTTTGTATATATATTTGCTAGTGCTGTTTATGCAGCAGCCAACCTCCACTCGTCTGCACTTTTGTGTGGCATTAAAGATTAAATGTTTCAATGGCAGCAAAGAAAACTCCTTTATGTCTTAACTTCTTAATGTGCCAAGGTTGTCAAAAATCAATCGAAGCACGGGATGATTTCTATAAACTAACTTGAAAGAAGGTGCAGCCTATAGTCACACAAACAATGGAGTGGATCATCACAGGGCGGCCGGGGGAAAACTTTAAGGCCTGTGGGAAAATAGGCTACTTCAGCCAACATTTGTTCTTGTGTTTCTTGTCACAATTCAATAATCAATTTCCTTGCACCAATTACAGTAATTGCCACAGACTATCTCACCAGACAGGCTGTGTTGTACCTTTATTCTGCGGTTTAGGGAGAGTCCTTATGTGGTGATCTATTTATGACGTTGGAAGGGGGCCAGCCAGGATTCCAGTACACGACTTCATAGCACATGTTTTGTTAAACCCTGAAAGGAGAGAATATGTTGGACTAAATGCTGAGACTTTCTTTCAAGAGTTGCTCCACACGTAGCGCTAAAGAGTAAAGGAAGTGATGCAATGTAGCTGCTCAAGTGAAGACTTGAAAACAATCCCTCTTTGTTCCCTTCAGGCACCACCCAAAGCACACAGAGGAGCAGTGGGAAAAAAAAACATGTAAATTAATGTTCACTCGGGTCGAAGATACTCGTTACACCGCGCACCATTCACCACTGCACCCTCTCGACCCCGGCAACCCTCACAAAAACATGCATATGGTATCGCACCTCTTGGTTGAGTGACTGACAGCTGTGATTGTGAAACCTGAACTTGGCCCAGCCGTGAATCAGAGCTAGAACCCTCCCCCTTCACAAAACAATCTCTGTGTTGCTGATTTGGTTCGAGTGATAAGACAATGTCCGTGGCAAACAAAGACACAGTATCTTCAGTGGTATAAATAAACAGCACTCAACAGAGTAGACTAGATGGAACTGGTAACACTGTCTACATGGAGGTCTTACGCAAAGTGTTTAGATATTCATGTTTTCATAAGGTTATATATCCAGATATACATCTAATGAAAAAAAATCAGTGGATAATTTTTAATACTGGGACTTTAGATAAAAATGTATATTTAATTGTAAACCTTTAGTCTTGGTGAATAAACAGTGGAAGAAATGCTCAAAGTAAGATTATAAAAACAGTAAAATGAAAGGAATAAACCATCAGACTTCGAAGTAAGAGCTGACCACAGAGCACTTTCTTGGTAAACCTAATAGCATAACTTCAAACGGTGGGTGGGGTTGGACAGGTGTTGGCAGGTCCCTTTAATGTGGGTGCTCACATGCCTAAACCAGTGTTATATTGACTGGCTTTCAGCTACACTTTCTGGCCATACATGCATGTTTTTGGTTAGTTTTTTTGGTTGGGACTTTACTAACGATCGGGTCAAATTATTATTTATTTGTCAAATGACACCAGAAAAAACTAATCACAACCACTGAAGCCTCAGCTTTAATTTGTGTTTAGTTACATTAACCATAATCCACATTTCACTATTTACCACACTATGATTTTGAACAGGATAAACATTTTACATACTAAACACAAGCATTTTGGCATTGCTATTATGGTTGTTGGATATTCAGCGTACCACATACTTTAATCTGCTGTAACATTTTCATGACACGTGTTTGTATTTTGTTTATAATATGTCTCAAGGCCTTTGTCTCACTGATCACGACAGAGAAGGAAGAGGAAGGTTTAAATAAATAAAGGGAATAGGAAAAGGAAAGACGACAGCTGCAGAACCCATTTCTGGACGCATCCTTTGATTGGGAGGCGTCTTAAGGTTGGTGAGATCATGTTTTCCTACTGAAATGACGAAAATGCCATTAGCAGCACAATTACAAATATAAGCCACAGTGGCTCTAATAACAAGCTGTCCATATTATTAGAGGGAAGATTTGGTCCTCTTTATTTGGTAATTTCATACATGGCTGCATTCATACAATGTCGTGTGTTTCTATGAGACACTGTACACACTACAGCACCTTTGTGACTGTAATAAGATTTGGTGGCCATGAGCACATTCAGTGGTGGGGAGACATAAAAACACAGGTGAGACAGAGCCACAGCATGAAGGGGTAGAGAGCTTTCAGATTGTGTTCAGCACATCTGTTTTAATCTGGATTCGAAGGGCATGTTTATGTGTATACATTGCTTCAACTAGACACTGACCTTGCACCAAACAACACTCTGCACTCTGTACTACTCTGCAGCAGGTGGACATTTGCATCTGATTTGACTGTTTGATGGTACTTGATCTGTGTAGCTTGGGGTTGCAACAATAGATCTACTAAAACTCCACTGTTTGTACACTCCTCAGACACATATATGCTTTCTGTGCTATGTGCATATTTGCATGTTTCTGTTCACCTGCGTGCACACTGACATTAGCATGCATGCCTGTGTGTGTCTGTCATTGCATGGGGCAGGTGGCTGTGGGAGTGGCGGTTCTTTGGAACTGATTCTGAATTTCAATGATTCTTTTAGCAGCAGTAGAAAGGGCAATATTAGTCATTTAGGTAACCTGAGAGATACACAACGCGTCTGACCCCACCCAGACTCTTGTTGACTAAAGCTCTGGATAAGAGAATGCTTTTAGTTTTATCCTTTCAGAGAGTAAATATACACAGACTACAATAGCTGTCCACAATGATGTCACAACTGCTACCTGACAAATGAAAACCTAGGAGCAGAAGTTGTGCTTTACATTTTCCCATGTTGTCTTGCTTACAACAACTTTCTTTCAACCCGCCTGGTTTCCAGCTCCATTGTATTGTATCCTGTAGGACATCCTGCAGTCACACAACATATTGGAACGTCCTGCGCACGTCCCAGGATAGACATCATATCCCCCAAATTCACCTTAGATGCAAAGACTCTGAATCAGCCCCTTGCCCAATGAAAACTACAGCATAAACTAGAGCATGACTGATGGCGGAGTGAGGTATAGTACACATCTGGAGTCAGGGATAGAAAATTCATAAAAGAAAATTAGATATCATATTGCAGTTAGGTCACTGCATGGTCTCTGGCTAAACTGGATCATCTACAGAAAGAACCTCCAGGTCACTGGTTGTAACTATCAGTCACATTTCAGCCAGTAGCCAGTGCCAAATTGACTTCACTTCCTACTTCCAGTGATCATTCAAGTTGTGCCATTTGCTATTGTGGCCTGTCTTTGTCTGGAGGAAGCTGGCCTGTGGCGCTGAAGTTGTGTTGGCAAAGGCTCAAAAACCAGCTCAACAAAATAACTAGTTGCTGAACTTGCAAGCTGTGCCAAATTAGCTCTCATGGTTGCTTGGTAAACCAGGCATACTTGTGCTTTTGTATTGTAGGAAACCAGGACCCAGTTTCATAGCCGAGTGCACCTGCCTGAGCTGTGGTGGGATTTACAAGAAGAATGTTTTTAGAATAAAATGTGATAAGAGTATTATCGCAACACCCTTCCTTTCTACTCTAGCAATCTATATTCTTACAAATCTCACGTGCATAAAAAGGACTGTGGAATCAAATCAAATCAAATCAGAAAATCAAATATGCATAATCAAATGTCTATGTAAATGCAGTTTTTACAGACTGGTTGAAGTTGTAGTAGACAGTTCATGTTGGACTGCAATAAAACTCTTGATAACCAAACAGCGCCACTCCCCGAGCAGCCTACTCACAGCATTTTATCCTACTGACGTCATCTTGCCTGAGGCCAAAGTTTAGCGATGTAGAAACATAACTATGGCACCTACTGGCACAACCACAGAGGATGTTAGTTTAAAAAAATGATCTGAGAACATTTGTATATTCACATCTCAGATGTGTGGTTTAGAACTTGAGCCTGTGAGGTATGCAAACGCAGATTTGGTCTGGCCAACTATGGGCATAGCTGTAAATTACAGTGAATCCTTTGTAATCCTTTGAGAATGTGCTAAAGAACACAAAACAAAAAGTTCACTCTTGATATTTCATGCTAAAACTAGTTTTACACGTTAAAATATTGAATTGAAGACAAGGTTAGAAATGTTAAATCCTCTGGTTGGAGTGGCTCAAAGGATTTTGTTGGAATATTGTGAATTTTGAAATTTGGACTTTTCTTTGTGTTAACATTATCATAAAATAATTCCCACAAGAATATAAATTTCATACGTACTTGTTAGGACAGGTCCTTTTTATAATTAATTCTAACCTCTCCTTTGACCTCTGTAGACCAAGCTACAGATACAGAGAGAAAAACAGAGAGACAATGGACAAAAAAGGGACACAATGTAGTCATCGAATTACACTGATGAGAAATGACAAGTTGTCATACATACAACAATACATTTTCAGGGAAATTGACTATTTTCTCTTTTCCTATCGCATAGATACTAATATACTATACACTGTGTGTTTACTGTTATTAATCGATCTTTGAGAGGCGTTGTGTAAAATACTAAGCTACAATGCTACAAATTATTCAAAAACGAAGAAGACGTTCCAGCCAATCACAGGTGACGTACCCCTGCTTCTGGTATTAAGCCACGCCCCCACGTTTAGCCCCCGCGTTTCTTCTGCAGAGTTGTGATGAAAACGAGTAGCTCCAAGCATATTCTTGTTTTTTAATCAATTTGGGTGCATATTTACGACTATATCCCGCTGTTGATATATATACATAAAGTAATTCAGCAGCATTGTACACATGGCGGGAGTTATCCGGAGGCTCGACGAGACGGTTGTCAATCGGATTGCTGCAGGAGAAGTTATCCAGCGTCCTGCCAACGCGGTTAAGGAGATGATTGAAAACTGGTAACCTACCTGCCGCATAATAACAGTTACTTGTGATAACGTACTGTGAGCTGATCGACTAGTAGCTGAAATGAGCAGTAGTTTAGCCATTGAAGGAGCAACCATGACTGTTTACGCCACCACCTGTAGTAACAGATAAGCTGAGCAAACTGCAACACGACTGCGCGGTAACTACAGTCTTATTTCAAATATTACAGTTTGGATGCAAAGTCCAGCAGCATCCAGGTGACAGTAAAAGACGGCGGATTGAAGCTCCTTCAGATTCAGGACAATGGGACTGGCATTAGGGTAGGTGACGAGGGGGTGTGTGTGGTAAATGTGCCTTTTTCAAATATATACCTGTTGATCAAACTTTCACAAACGCAGAAGGATGATATGGAAATCGTCTGTGAGCGTTTTACCACCAGCAAACTTCAGACGTTCGAGGACCTCTCTGCCATTTCGACCTATGGATTCAGAGGAGAGGTGAGCAGTGACAGCCGTCGGGGTGTTAAATGCTCACACACACTTTGTTGGATGTAACATTGTCGGTTGTTGCTTTTAGGCCCTTGCGAGTATAAGTCATGTTGCTCATGTCACCATCACCACCAAGACAGCGGACGCCAAGTGTGCATACAGGTATAGTCATATAATAAATCACGACACACTCCTGAACTGCGTTATATACATAACACAGTGCAGCTCTCACATTTGGTGTCTCTCTTATCCTGCTGTACAGAGCTGGCTACAGCGATGGCAAACTAAAAGGCCCTCCCAAACCATGCGCTGGCAACCAGGGAACACAGATTCTTGTGAGTTCACTGAGGATTGCCTCTTACAACCTGAAATAAGTGCTGAGAAACCTTCCACCAATGATCTGCTCTCCCCTGTTTGCAGGTGGAGGACCTCTTCTATAATGTGTCCACGAGGAGGAAAGCTTTGAAGAGCCCCAGCGATGAGTATTCGAGGATTGTTGAAGTGGTCAGCAGGTCTGTCGTTTCGCTTCTTGTGCATCGTTTTATTTGTATGACATCGCGCCTGTACTCACATGTCAACGTGTTGTTTTCAAAAGGTACGCTATACACAATTCAGGAAAAGGTTTTTCTGTCAAAAAGGTGAGATGTGTCTCGTCTTTTTTTTTTGTTGGTAAATCTGACTCATCCACAAAGCTCTTTGAAGAAGAGAGTTGACCATTCGTTCGTTAATACTTTTTAATACGAGCTGAAAAGAAACACTGTGGTTCTACATATCTGTGTGAACCTCCTTCATGCGTTTTCTTATGAAAAGCCCTGACATTATGACCCTTCTTTCCTTTTCCAGCAGGGAGAGACTGTAGCAGATGTGAGGACATTACCTAACGCGTCTGTTGTGGATAATATTCGAGGAGTTTTTGGCAATGCAGTCAGCAGGTATTAACCAACAAGACAGAATAAAAATATGCAGTTATGCGGCCTTTTATCGCCTTCGTGGTGACTGCACGACTGGCTCTGTGGTATGTTCTTAGGGAGCTGATTGAAGTTGGCTGCGAGGATCAGAAGCTTGCCTACAAGATGAAAGGCTACATCTCCAACGCAAACTACTCAGTCAAGAGATGCATTTTGATCCTCTTCATCAACCGTACGTATCATGAAAACACTACTGGAGACGTGGCTCACGGATGAGGTTCATTTAATCCCCTCTGCATGCTGTTAAACGGAAACTATGGTCTACTCTGTGTCAGATCGTCTGGTGGAGTCCAGTGCTTTGAAGAAAGCGATTGAGACAGTTTATGCTGCATACTTACCCAAGAACACACACCCTTTTCTGTACCTCAGGTAACTCATTGATTTATTCATGCTGCTCATGTCACAACAACAAAAAAATGTGGTTTATCTCTGACTGTAGAAGAGCAGAGAGAAGAAAACCTCATTTCGCCTGCCCTTTAAAAACTGATACCTACCAGGAATGTGGAAGTATTTGAATAATTGTTACCATTATTTTCTCTGTAACATTATTATTTCATGCAATTATTCGTTGTATATGTCCTTTTGTGCGTTTTCTGATCACCTCAGCCTAGAGATCGCGCCACAGAATGTGGACGTGAACGTTCATCCCACGAAACACGAGGTGCATTTCTTGCACGAAGACAGTGTCTTCGAAAGTGTACAGAAGCACATCGAGAGCAAACTCCTGGGCTCCAACTCGTCGCGCACATACTTCACTCAGGTATCGTATGACGGGATCACTGGTGTCACACTCACCAACTCGCCACTCCTCCCAGAGACCATATGAAAATAATGACGCATGCACGTGCTTTGTACAGACGCTGTTGCCAGGGTTGTCCGTCTCATGTGGCAGTGAGGTAAAGTCCTCCAGTGCCACAGCCGATTCTACTGAGAGAGTCTACGCACATCAGATGGTGAGGACCGACTGTCGCGCTCAGAAGCTGGACGCCTTCCTCCAGCCAAAAGAGAAGCCAGTGCTTGACCCTGACGCGGCTGGTCCCAGCGCCGAGGACACTGTGACCCCAAAGGCTCCGCTCGACTGCGTAGAGATGGACGAGGCAGAAGACGCAGACATGCTTGACGCTCTAGCTGAGCAGGAGGCGGAGGTGCTAAATAGCGAAGAAGGAAGCAGCGTTGGTGCTCGTGATGTTCAAAGGTGATTCACTTCTTTCTTAAAAACAAACGATAGTAGTTGGGAAGGAACAGTGTGTGCGATTCTGCTCTCAGTCAGTGTGAGCGTGAGTAATACGAAGATGATTTTTGCAAGTCGCATCAGGATTGCTCCTGTAGCGCGAGGATCACATCTAAACGTTGACCGACGGGAAATTAGTTTGAACAAGAGAGCATTCCCTACCGAGTGACGTCACCCCCCCCCAAGACCAAACAATCAGTTTGTCATAGCAGCTTGCCTCAGGTGGACCTACACTTCGACTCAAGGAGCAAAACACATTTCTTTCTATTTTATTACTACAGAGACGGATACCAGTATGTGAAGAGAAGAGCTTAAGACCCAGCCAAACTCTCCACTCCTTCAATCCAATGAGTTATTTCAATACATTATTATAAATAACGGCGCTAACCTAATAATTGAAATGTATAAATAATCAATTGGAAACATTAGTTAATCAAATTGTGTTTTTTTCTGCCCCTCTGTGGATAGAAAAAGTAGTTCATGACATTTTTCAGTTACGTTTGTTGTGTTCTTTAAGACTCATTTGATTGGACTAACAAAGTCTCAGTATGCACACCTTAAACTTGGGTGAGGTATTAGCTGTAAACATGTTTAGTCAACTGCAAATAATGTGTGTGTTGTGAGCCAGGAAGCGTCCAAGGAAAGAGCAGCAGCAGCAGCAGCAGCAGCAGCAGCAGCAGCAGCAGCAGCAGCAGCAGCAGCAGCAGCAGCAGCAGCAGCA
>JAUMTR010000007.1:4230720-4251381 GCA_032270685.1 Microctenopoma stevenorrisi
GCAGCAGCAGCAGCAGCAGCAGCAGCAGCAGCAGCAGCAGCAGCAGCAGCAGCAGCAGCAGCAGCAGCAGCAGCAGGTGGAGGAGGAAGGAGATGACCTGATGTCTGCAGCCTCACCTAAGAGACGTGTCATAAAACTGACCAGTGTCAAGGAGCTGAGGAGTGAGATCACAGAGAACACACACAAAGGTAAACAAAACATCTCACAAACGAATCCAGCTAGAAACATGAATCTGAATTTTTGTCCGAGTACTTTACTCAGATCCCATTTTACGTGCCTACACAGTTTTCCCCTGTTAAGTATTTGCCGATTTTCTCCAGGTCTCCAAGACATGCTGCAGAACCACTCGTTTGTGGGCTGTGTGAATTCCCAGTGGACCCTGATACAGCATCACACCAAACTGTACCTGCTCAACACCACCAAGCTCAGGTCAGTCCGGGAACACGTTGCTACCATTGATTCACTCTGAAGATTTGTGTAATTGTCTATATGTCTGATTTGTCTTGTTGCAGCCAGGAGCTCTTCTATCAAATACTGATTTACGACTTTGGGAACTTCGGCGTGCTAAGACTCTCTGTGAGTAAAGTCTGGCATGGTTGTTAGTGGTTTTTCAGAGTTTCTTTTATTTGATGCATTGACTATGTGCATTCAGACACCAGCTCCACTTTATGACCTGGCCATGTTGGCTCTGGACTCCGAGGAGAGCGGCTGGACTGAGGAGGACGGACCGAAAGAAGGCCTGGCCCAGTACATCGTGGACTTCCTGAAGAAGAAAGCAGAGATGCTGGAGGACTACTTCTCCGTAGAGATAGACCAGGTTGGGTTCATCTAACGGTCAGAAGTGTGTTTGCCTGCTTTACCTGCTTCTTCCCAACATATCCTGCTGTAAAACAAAACTTTGTGTGTTGTAGGAAGGAAATCTAACAGGTCTGCCACTGTTGCTTGCCAATTACACCCCTATCATTGAAGGTCTTCCCATGTTCATCCTGCGCCTGGCCACTGAGGTAAAGCTTTTCCTAGATTCTTCTCCTTTATGACTTCTGGAAACAAACTGTGTCTGAAGGCTGCTGGTTGCTGGTGGTGTGCAGGTGAACTGGGACAACGAAAGGGAGTGCTTCAGAGACTTCAGTAAGGAGTGCAGTATGTTCTACTCCATCAGGAAGCAGTACATCCTGGAAGCTGGGCCAGGAGAGAAGGTATGAAGCAACACGCTGCTTAAATGTTCTGCGGCCTGCTATATTACACATTACCAGCGATACTGAAATGAGTGCGATGCTTATGTTTCAGGACGCTGATGTGAACTCGTGGCGCTGGAAAGTTGAGCACATCATCTTCAAAGCTTTCCGGACTCTTTTCAGTCCACCAAAGAACTTCAGCGAGGACGGCTCTGTACTGCAAATCGCCAGCTTACCCGATCTCTACAAAGTGTTTGAGAGGTGCTGAATTGGATCATCAAATCTAATCTGAAGAATAAACCCTAATGCTGCTATTTAACACTTTTTGTAAATAAATGTTTTGTATTGAGTGAATCTTCAGATGTTTGTCTTTCTAAAAGTATGTTTGCAGTATTTAAATATAAAAGAGGCTTCTGTGCAAAACGTCCACATGGCTTTCTAAAAGTAAGCCACGGGACTCACAGCCAGGAAAAAAAGAATTAGGTCATGAGTCCTATAACGACTTGTAAAACTTGCCAGCGCACCAGCTCAACTTTCATTACTTCTACATTTCCCCCGTCAGTCTGAGAAATGTGTAGTGTGAGGGATCAGAGCTCAGTGTGATGGAAAGTAACCTTCACTTCCAAATATCCTGTGGAGTATGTTGCGAGTTTTTAAATTGATAGTGATAAATTATACCCTTTTCATATATTTACAGTGTCTATAAAAAAAGGCTACAATAGAACAATATCCACACTTCATATTTTCATATTTGTGAAAATGAAAACATCAGCTTTTATACACATTCTGTAAATTACACATTTATTTTCAAGAAATCTTAAATATTTGAAAAATTTCAATGCAGCAGACACAGTTGGTTCTGTATAGTTTCAAATAATGACTGCACCTTTTTAAATACATCATTCTGTACCTGATAAAACAATTACTGTTTCATTGAGTAGTGCAGACCCCCAGTCTCCTAGTGTGAAAAGGCACTTCACTGTGTGAGAGAAGCTGGGAAGGTGCAGGGCTGAAGCAGCTGTGAGAGCTGAATAGTTTAAAAGCATCATTATACTCATTCATGCAACTTATCAAAAAACAAACAAGAAAGAAAAAAAAAAGTACAGCCAAGCACCCAACCAGAGAGAAATAAAATCTTGTGGATAACACGATGTAGTACAAAGCTCTGAAGAATTAATTCCAGACTAAAGAAATATCCTTAGGTGTATCTCCCAGCAACTTAAGAGTTTTATTAGTTACGTTTGAGTCAATCCTCACCGGAAGCTCGCCGGGCAAAACCAGCAGACAGTTCAGTGTTTTTGTTTTTTTTTGCCTGCGCTACAAGTTTTTTTAAGTGTTTTTGGTTAGCTACAAATCTTAAAGTGTTACAACTGAAAATGGAAATGTGCTCCAGATGCAATATGGCAGTCAGAGGTCAGAGGTGCAAGTTTAAGGGCTTCTGTGGTGATGCTGCCTTGCCTCACTGCTGTGACAGAAGCGCGTTCCTATTGGCCTTCATCTTCTCGAGGCGCTTTACTAGGTGGTTGTTGGTCATCTCCATTTCTTCTACCTTATCTAGAGCTGTGCGCAGCTGTGGGAGAAACAGGAGGAACGTTGTATTATATTAGTTTACCGTCTCTGCTGTAAAATACAAGTTAGTCTGTGTCTGTACCTCTCTTTGCAGTTTCCGTTTTTCTGCCTTGAGTTCATCTTCTATTTTCTCTGCATTATCTGCTGATGACTTGTACCTGGTCACTTGCCCTTCAAGTCTGTTAATCTGGAAAACAGACACAAACATTTTCATTCCTGTGTATTATGGATCTACAGCATAATCTCAACTGGTTTACTTTGACTTACATTTTGTTCCATTGTGCCAATTTCCTGTTCTGCCTTAGAAAGCTTGAATTTGTATTCACTTATCTGTCTGTTGGCGTCTCCTGTAGAGAAAACAGAAACCAATCAACACACCAAAAACATTTTGTAGGGAGTTGTTTAGGAAAACCAACTTACTCTGCATCTCGATAATGTGTAGGTCTGTACCATTCTCCACCCTCTCCCCATCTGTGAACACACTGTCCACCTTTGAGTGTTTCTGTCTCTCCTCCTCCAGCTGATTCTTCAGCTTCCTGATCTGAGCCAACAGTTCATCCTTCTCTTCTGCCAACTTCCGTAGCCTGACATCTACAAAACAGCAGGAATTTACGTTCAGCTTAATTACAGAGTAAAGCTACAGTGACAAGCAGACACTATAAATATAAATATCAATACTGTTGGGTAAATGTGGAGAAAGGTTGATGTTCACATGTCGCCCTGTGTGTAGATAAAGCTCGACTATTTATATGTATATGAAGGAGGCTTCCTCTTATGTAGCATGAGATGCTAATAATAAGGTCAGGCTGTAGAAATATTTTATTTAATGTGAGGAAATGTACTAAAAGCACAGAAATACACGATTTAAATTCCTTAATATCAGCCGATCACCCTTCTGTAGAATGCTGTTACGGCCACAGCCTCTCTCTCTCTCTCTCTCTCTCTCTTAGTGTGCACCTGTGTGTTGACTCGTCTGTGCGGCAGCCTTGGAAGTCTTATGTTACTTTCTTTACCCTAACGAGCTGGGACGTAATAAATGCAAAGATTACACAAACAAAGAATTAGAAAAGAAACTAGAGCCGCGGTCGGTGTGTGTTGGCTTATACAGTATCTACTGCTGCACTTGCTGCTTGGACCAACAGGAACATGGACAAGAGATGGTTTTCTAAAATACATGAGGACTCAAGTGAGATGAGCTGAAGTTTACACTTAGAACAACATTAAAACTGTCTAATGTTGTGTAGGTTAACCTTAAATAGCTCTGACCTGAAGAGGCACAGACCCCACAATACCTCTGACAAGTCTATTCTTACACTTTCCAATTTTTACATCAGCTTCAAGAAGTGACCTTTCAGTTACTGCCTCATACGGTTTATTCCATCCACATTTCTGTGATAATCTATGTTATTCACATCGTGTTGTGGTTAACCGGTCTACAGACCTCATCAGATCATCTTTTTTTATACCACGCTGAACAAAGGATCCTTTTGTTCCTAACACACCATCATATTAATTTGCATAATATATGCTGTATCGGTGCATCAATGTAAAGCTCTTCTTTAGACAGGAGTCACATTCTTTGACTCACCCAGCGGGCCCTCTCCTGCAGCCTCCAGCACCTGAGCAGCCTCCTGAGAGACCACAGTGATCCCCGAGGACAAAGGCTCGTGGTTGACATCTCCATTTGGTGTGCCATCGGGGATGATGACCAGCCCATGTTTCTGTGGTGAGAGAACACGGGTTAGTGAGAGACGGTCCACTCACTGCTAGCTGAAACACACACTATATGCATTTACAGTTTCTTTTTACCTACACATAGTATCTATATGATACCGCCACCACCTGACTCAAAAAAAAGGCTGGCTGCTATGACTGGATAGAGCTTTGATAAACCTTTCAAAGTAAAGGCCATTCTCATTATGACTTGCCCCACAGAGACAATCGTCATAGGTCTGTGGATGTTTCAAAATAATCCAAAAAACACACACACACGTATATAAGCAGTTTGTAGCGTCACATCAGCGACCTGAGCAGGGTGTGTCAGGCTTTGCATCGATATTAGCAACACAGTGGCTGTGTTCAGACAGGTTTGCAAACATTCTTACATTATATTACACATTTCATTTTCAGTAAATCATGTGCTGCAGTTTTGAAACCAATTCACTTTTAACACGTTACCATACATTTTCAAAAGCAGCATGTAGAAAAGTAAAAGATGACAAGAAAACAACAGAGAAAGAAAAACAACGAGGCAGAAGTAAAAAGTGGAGCAGCTCGTTCTTCTAACTATCTTTCTCATTCTTCTGGAACTTAGTGAACCTACCTCTCCTGCTTTGGCCTTCCCCTTGATGTCAGCGAGCTCATCTCTGAGCTCATCTCTTTCTTTCCTAATGCAATCAAAGTATTCTTTTTGCCTCTCAAGGGCCTGGCCACACAGAGGAGAGAGAAGACGAGAGAGGAGAAGAGGCAGAGAAGTTGGACAGGCTTTGGACAGACATGGCAACACAACATGCAACTGCAAGACATGTCCATGCACAAACATGCACTGTGCATCTCAAGACAGCAAGGGTGGGATGTAGAAAAAAAACAGCAGAGAGAAAGGCGACATGCTCACAGAAAATTGAATGGGAGCGCAACACTCAGGCTCTAGATGTTGTAAGAAGGGAGGTCATTTGTTCTGACGTTCTCTACATGTAGGTAATGTACAGGTATTCTATTTTTATCTTACCAAGTCTGGTTTAATGTACTAATCCACAGGTGGGTCGTGCATGTCATGCTATAGAAAACACTTTTTAGTTTACACAACAATGCTCAATAGAAATGTTCTTTATTTCACTGCAGGCTTTGACACATTGTGCACTGCTGCCGTATATTGTGGGATCCCAACTAAAAATCCTGGTGTTATGACATGCAAAAAACCAATTGTGAATGTTGATGGGTCCAGGCATGTGCTACTGCCTAAGGGTCTCCATCATGCAGAGACTGTATGAGAGGCAAACGAGTTGTTGAAAGGTAAAAAAGTCCAACAACGTTGCCTCTCAAAACTCTGTCGGAGCACCAGCTTGAGACCTCCTACCCCAATTTTTTTGTCCTTCCAGTTTATCGTTTCCTGCAGGTCAAACACCTCTCTGGTGAGGGCATCTAACTTAGTCTGCATTCGCTGGCTTTCCTGGAGTGGTGTTGAACAGTAACGAGACGACACAGCACAGGATAAGAACAGAATAGGAAAAACTGAATGGAACAAACAAGTGAAAGTACGTAAATACATACTGCTGCACATATGAGAGTGAGTGAGACAGTGGAGACTAATCCAGGGTGATAATACTGAGATGGAAATGTACGACAATGTTCATTGTCAGACAGGACAATGAATCGGAGCTGCACATCAGAAGGAACAGACCAAATGATGGAAGAGGATGTAGAGGAAGTTTTTACTGAGGTTCCAACAGAACAGTGCACGTTCTGCAGCCTGCACCGTGGCACCAGCACATAAGGTGGAAGGTGTGGGCAGGATAACAACCTGATGTGGTCAAACTAACAGAAACTGCTTGTCCTCAGGAGCAGCCCTACCTCTATAAGCTCATCTCTCTGGCGGATTCCCTCTTTCAGTTCTTCTTGTTTATGCTGCAGGACTGTACATGTGTGCTTTTGTCGTTCTAGTTCCTGAAAACATGAAACACTTTAGACACTTCCAGTATAAAACGTTTGTAACTCTAACTTCATCAAATGGATTTGTGTTAATGTGAGATGAACATAAAAGGTGTGTGAACATTATTTCACCTTAGATTTATCTTCCAGCTCCCTCCTCAGTTCTGACGTTTGCTCCTCCATTTCCTCTATGACGTCCTTTAGAGTGTCCACTTGATAGATGAGGTTGGCTTTGTCGTTGTCCAGCTGTGCGTTCGATACCATGGCTTTCTTATACTTCTCCTCTACCTCTGCAAGTGATTCCTGATAAGGGTGGGAGCATGTTAATGAACAGAGCAATCGGTTTGAATCACAGCTCACCTTCATGCATCAGGCGGGTTCTGGTGCTTTTGTAAGACATTTAACACAGCAAACATACTACACACTATGTTTCAAATACAAGATTCAGTCGAGAAACAATTTTCTACCATCTTTTGTGATTTTTTTACACATAATTTGGGCCTCAACTGTGCAATAACGGAATGCATTTCAAGTGCAAAACAAGGCAATTATGTGTAAAGGGAATCTGAAGAGATAAAACAAGAGGGGGGGTAATCTAGCTATAATGCATCAGCTGATGCAAGACAGAAGTCAGATTTGTTAGTAGACTACGTGTGCCAATAGAACATACTGTATAGTGTCCTTTCTAAGAGAACAATGAGCCAGTCCAGAAACCTTACTAAAATGTGGTAATGAAAGCCTTGGTGGAAGAGGAGGCTCGAAATTGGAAGCACTACTGGTATCTGTCAGCAGGTGGAGCTTATTACTCTTCCAGTAGAATTGTGGGAGTGTCCTCATTTCAGGCCACAACCAGTGAGTTGGATCAGAAGGAAGTGACAGAAAATCATGCAAAAGAATGGGTCGCTCTACAATTTGGACTGGGAGCATGTAAAGACATGGCTGTGATGTTAGGATCTACAGGGGGGAGTGGGGAGACAGCGGGGGTTTTAGTGACACCATTCTGCTCCCAGAGGACAAGAGAAGGCATGCTGTGAGCTCAAGCCCCTCTACCTTTAGCTCTTTAAGCCCTTGCATGTACCGCCCTTCTACATCCTGAATCTGGTCCTTTAGTTCATAGATATCCTGTAGAGCAGAAGGAATTATTGGGGTGAACTGGGGCATCAGAGGGGAGTATCGAGGACAGATAAAGCACCCGTGCTGCCATCTCAGAAACAGTCCAACTGGCATACAACCCACCCAGATATAAAGAACAGCTACACATGACGCATGTCACATCCAGTCTTTCCGTGCATACATAAAGAAAAACAGTAAAAGCAGACGCTTAAAGCAGCAGGAGAGGCACAGGAGAGGCACAGCTGTTGGAGGTTCATATGCAGGAGGAACAGATGTTTACACAATGTCTCATTAACATCAACACAAAAAGCACTATGGAAATGTCCTCATGGAGCAAAAAGTACCAGTAATCTTTGTAAACCTTGTTTTGTCTTCACTCAGCTGCATGTATGGAACCACTGTGTGTGTTGTGCAATTTACCCTAAGTTCACTCAGACTGGTGTCGGCTTCATACGCGCTACCGGTGTCTGCGCTGCCCCGTCGTGAGGAGGTCCCACCCAGTGATGCCAGGGTGGCTGCAGAGAGGCCTGGGGTGGCACAGCGGGAAGACGGCTGCAAACGCACAGTGCCGAAGAACCTCAGTCAGGAAACAACCCAAACAAACACAACACAACTCCGACATGTCGTTCAACGCCATCGTCTGGCACTGCAAATGATCGTGTCCTATTCAAATCCTGTAGAGGCATCATTGTCAAGGTTTAATACACTTGACAAACTAGCTCATAGTCTGTACAGGCTGCGTTACAAGTCACATGATGCTCTATTGTTTACGTTTTGCTGCAGTTACACACTGTGCTATCAACTAATCTATAGGTCAACGTAGGATTCTAACGGCTGAGTGGTCACATTTTATTACTCTTCTGTGGCCGAGTGTACTTGATCTCAGTATTTTACAAAGAAAAAAAGGCACAGCTTTGCTGGACCACAAAATATCAGCTTCAGTGTAACTACAGACGTAAAATGAAGACACTGTGGCTCCTTGAAAAAAGAAAACAAAATCATTTGGTGCTTGGCGCTGATTTTGAATAAACAAAGCAAAATCCAAAATAATGGCACACTCACCCGACTATAATCTGAATACTGCTTGTCACATTTTTCATCCAGCTGAAAGAAAAAAAAAAAGGAATATTAAAATGACAAACAGACCAGTCATGACGAGGGATCCGTGGCCTTGGATCATGCTTGGAGCCGTTTCCTCAGCTGTAAATCACGGATCTAAACCAGGAGTTTCTGGGGATAAGTGCTGCATGTCCACAGATCATACAGAGCCAATAAAACACTCAGTGAATCATGCTACTCCATTAAAATATATTTTCTTTTCTAATTTCATGCTGCTACACATCAGTCACATCCACGTCCTCTTGCTTTATAATAATCTATTCATTCAAAAGGCTACAAATCACTTAATGTGGGGTAAGTTTTGGAAAACCAAGTTATTCAAATCATGCTTGTTATCAAGTAATCCATCCGTCTCCGATGCTGCACTGCATCAACCACCACACTGCTTTGTTTAGGTCACTTACAGTGTCCAGATCTGGAATGCTCAAATCATCGAGGTCAGATACAATACTGCCCCTTCGGTTGGAGCGGCTGAAATAATCAGCAGCCGACTCGCTAATGTCCGAAAAGTCAGATGACTGCTCACAACACACATGACAGAGAACAGAAAAACGCCAAAGAGTAAAATCATCACAGAGGAAAATAATGAAATACAGTATAAAATAAATTATCCTAACTATCTGATATTCAGTAGAATGATACAATAAAAAAGAGATCAAAAACTGCGACACAGCAGCCACAGATTTAGTACAGAGCAGTCCCTTCAGCTCACCACACTGTCCCTGCGGCCTCTGTTGAAGTGTTCCTGGGACACGCTGCTGACTGTGTCATCATCTGATGAATTCTGAGAAAAGTACACACGTACACACACACACACGTTGAGGAGCCAAAGTAATGGCTAAAGGATAATGATCCCTATTCCCAAGGCTTTCTCACTTGTTTAATAAGCAATCTGTTAATTTCCAGTTATTGGATTACTCTTACTTCTAGTTTACTTCATAAGAAATGCTAATTCGTGCAGTTAGGAGCATAGTCAGACAACATTTCAGCCAGCAAAGCACTGCACAAGGAAATTCTTTACTCACACAATTTATTGTCAATTAACTGAGTCAGTGAGCTATCATCTAAAGCAAGCTGCAACCTGTTTGGTCTGCATTATCAACTTTATCACTGGGACGAGGGAGGTCTGGTGCTGAAAGAGGGGTGGTGGAGGGAAGCCTGTTAGTAGCAGGTATCTGTGTGCGGTGTTATTAGGTGCTCACCGCGGGGCTGCTACGAGTGGAACTGGCTCCAGAGGAGTACCAGCTGTATTCGGAGGGCTGTGGGTGTGTGAAGGACAGGACAGGGGATCAGCATGAAGCCAGATGTCACGCCACAGGCACACCAGTATGCTGCTGTGGTGGCAAGATGGCTGAAACACGCATTCAGAAGACTTACGGCTCTTGAACTGTAGCCCGAGCCATAAAGACCGGCGTCATCATAAATAGAGGCCTGAGGGCACACGTGGGAGACAATGCGGGGCTCAGCAAAACACGAGAGGGAGCATAAATCTTTCAGTTAAGTACGCTGAATACAGACACATTCTCTGGGTCATGCAAAAAACAGAAATACGCTGCGTTTCCATAGTCAAAAATGTGATGTGTTTTTTTAATGTTTTACAACAAAACCCTGTCTTTATACAAACTCGGGCCTTATCTAACTAAAGCACATATCTCCGGCCAACACCAAATGCTCAGTGTCCAGGAGCTAAATATAAGTGGTCCCAGACACCCTGGGCAACGTAACAAATGTACGTGGCAACAAGAAAGGCAGAGGGTCCGCTTCTGAAGGTAACTACAGGCATGCAGGCCACACAGCTGACTGAAACTAACCGTGCTGTAGCTGCGGGAGAGCCCTGTGCCAGTGGTATAGGATGAGGAAGTGGTGGCCTGTTGGAGAGGAGGGCAGCAGGAAAAGGTCAGTTTAAAGGATAGAGGAAAGCTGCAGTAAGAATGTGACACGCCGCAAGACAAAAGAGCTGCAGTTAGTGGAAACAGAATCAACATTTTGCTGACTCTGACATCTCGGGAGGAGGGGAGGTCAGGTGAGGTGAAGCTAGCCATTTTGACTTTTTTAATAAAGATACCTTTGTCAGTCAGCATGTAATTAGCACAAATTCTAATGAGAACTTTTCTAAAGTGAACAGAGTGGCCAATCAAGGACATATTAGCTACACTATCTACAAGTTTCTCTGATGTTTTATGACACATAAACAATACATTACAGAATAGGGGTGTCCTGCTTCAACTGACTTTTAGTTTCACTGAGTATCTTCTAAACACCGTAGCCTGTGTATAAAATGGCTAAGAATTGCACAGCACTCAGAGAAGAACCGACCCGAGGCTGATAAGTAGAAGTGGAGGGCGGAGGTGGTGCTTTGGTCTTCAATAGGCTGGTGTAGTTCCTTTGATCGTGGTAAAGTCCAGTCTGGAAGTTTAGCAACATAAAAAGACCTCAAACACTATAAAAACTTGTATTTTTAAGTGTCAGACTGATTAAACACGGCTTATTCTATGCAACAAGCCAGTAAATAGTAAGAAAACTGCCTCCATGCTTGAGGCTACTGCAGAGCGGCAACATCAGGAGTGTACACTAACCAGCAGGTCTTTCTTTGAGGAACTGGATGAAGACTTTTTATGACCTTGCAGGTCACTGTACACAGAACTCTGTTCATCCCAGAAAAAAACAAAACAAAATGAGACCAAAAAACTAGAAGGAAAACACAGAAGCAGTGACAGACCATCAACACAGTTACATACAGTGGAGCGAGAACTCTTGAGGGTGGAGCTAGAGGAGAGGCCGTCAGACTAAGGAGAGAACAAGAGCCACAAGAACTATGATCAGGAGAAAAAACAAACATCTGAAAACCTGTGAGGTTGGTGTTAGGTCTCACTGACAGCAGGTTAAGTAATCCAACAAGCCAACAGACAAAGCAAGCAGCCCTTTTCTACGCTGCTGTTGTGCCACAGTCAGTGGAACAAAAACTTTGTACCTGAAAATGAAGTGCAATTTGTGAGTCCATCATAACTGCACAGCAACACATTCAGGTATGATACAAACACAATGACCTCAAAACTCCCTCCAGGTAAAAATGACCAGTCATATGTTAATCTCCAACATGAACAGAACTAGTTATGAAAAACTGATTAAATGCACACAAAAACCTGCTGGTTAATACTGAGCACATCCTTTCGAGTATAAGTTCGTTCTGCTAGGCGCTACAATGTTAGCCAGACCTAAACTGTGGCTACATGCTTCAGGTATTTTGCATGTTCACACAAATATAAATTATGCTATCACACACATGCACAGAGAACACACCAAGGCATCCTTCCTACGCGAGCTGGATCGACTCTTATTAGACCCCACATCGCGTATCGCAGATGATGTTGACTTCAAAGTAAAAACAGACAAAAGGCAGATAGTACGGTAAAACTTCACCAGGACAAGTATAATGTGTTCCAAAGCATGTATATTATCCTATCAAATGAAAGGAGTTCACCTAAGTCTAATTATTAAATGCTTTGCTGACAAGAAAAATAGCTTTGTGCCCCACGTCTTAATAAAACTGGCAGTGATATATTCCGTACGCACCCTATAACTGCGGACTGACATGACATCATCATCCAGCCCCTGTGAATATGGAAACAACCAGTCACAACAGAAAAGTAGACAGAGAGCAACATGGGTGAAGACAGATTAACTACAGGATTTAATGAGAAAGATGAAAGGAAATGTAGGCAGACAAAGAGGAAGTGTGTGGGGGAGATACAGACCCGGCTATGACGGCTGCTGGATCTACTACTACTAGAGGATCTGGCTTTTTCTGTGTCAGCCTAGATGCAGGAAGGAAAGTTGGTAAGAATTATACAGTGAAAGTAAAGAGGCTTAATCACAGAGGTGGATATCGTCAGTAACAGTTGCTATGCCAAGTCTAAACCATGCAAAACAACTTCTGTCGTGAGGTTTAGAACCGAACGGATGTCATAAACATTCACGAATGTTATTCGCTTCAAGCACGGCAGGAGGATTAAAGATACACAAGGACAACTAATGTGCTGCACGTTCAGTCTCAACTCTTCTTTCAAAAAAGGCAGTTAAAAATCACAAACTCCCATCTCTCTCTACCGTTTCAAAACTCCAACACACGTACAGTTAAATTTCATGCAAAAGTCACAAAAAAACATTCAAAACTATCCATCATTTCTGAAGTAGCAGGAGGTTGGAGGAGTGTGGCTAAACGTCCAAACCACGTCCCTACATGCAGACTCATCCACCCAAAATAAAGTCAAAGGCCAAAGCCTACTCTACAAATACACTCAGTCACAGATTACGGTGTCTCCAAAACAAATAGACTGTTGAGGCATATTTCCACAGTGAGGTACAGTGTAGTCTGTAAGTCAAGTGCAGCTAAACAGTCAAGGTTGACTGGGGATCAATCCCACACAACAGGCTGCGTTAAAAGAGTGAGAGGCTTCAACACTCTCTCTCTCTCGCCTACCATCCACTGGTGAATCTGACCCCATTTTCTGTTGCTACTGCTGGAGGAGTGGTAAGAAAGCTGGATAGAGGGAGAAAATGCCAGGAAAAACATACAATCATATTTCGCTCAAAACTGCTGAAATGTAAAAACTGGGTGACATTCACTATAAGAATAGACATTTTGGTTTTATCTGTGCACATTCAGTAGTCTCGTTTATTTCGTGGGTATACACTTTGTGTAGGAAATGACTGATTCATCTAAAAATTATTTTTGAGACATAACGCTAGATGAAAAGCCTACATTTACTGAGACAGTTCATCTCATAACTGGTCAAGTAAAAACAAAAAGAGACAACACGGAGGAAGGATCAATGATCACAATGCATTTGTGATGCAATTTTGTGTTATTTACCTCTTTCTGCTGTCGTTCAAGTTCCCTCATTCGAATATCCCTGGCCTCTGCCCGAGCTGCCCTCTTTGCTGCCAACCTCGCTTCTGCCTGTAAGACACATGGACACAAAGTTGTTAACACAAAGTATAGCTTCAATATAAAAAGACCCTACCACGCAGTAGAGTGTACATATCTTAATTTCTACACAGCCGACAAGCAATATCCTCAAGCAAGCACTTCTTGCAGCTGTGGAGCTGTAGACCTGCACAACACCCAACAGGAACTCTGGACCGCTCTTCCTTACCAAACTGTTTGAGCTCAGACAGTTTCTTCGGATGTTTCAAGTGAGCGGCTCGCTTGTGGAAGAAGCTGATTAAAGTACATGGGTTCAGTGACACCGTATGGAGTGGCCCAGTCAGAGCCCAGAGATCAATCCAATACAAAATGCTGTGGTCCTGCTACTCACACCATATGTCCAGAGAGTATGTCTGAGCTGAAGCAATGCTGTGAGGAACAATAGTTCAAAGTTTCTCCTGAATGTCGGGTAGGTCTAATCCATGACTACAGAAAACGCTTGAGGCTATCGCTGCCAAAGGTGGTTCAACTAGCTATTAAAACACTGTTGCCATTACTTTTTCCATTATCACTCTGTTGGTTTAATGGGTGTGTTCAATAAAAAAAAAAAGATCATGACTTTATCAGCTTAGAAAAATTGTCTTTTTTGATATTTCTGACTTTGGTGAGGACCAGATCACATTCCACGATCATTTTAGTCAGGCCAAGAATTAGCAGTTCATTAGCATTCATATGTAACAATGTCATCAGCAGATAAAACCATCAAAACTGGCAAAACAAGAAACATTTGTTAAAATTAGTGTTAAACTTAAATGCTTTGCAACCATCTGGTTTCATGCACAAATCCAAACATGGATGATCTTAAATGGATCATGCATGCCCTCCCAGGTGCAAACACACATTTTTTCATGTCCAGTAAAGCAATAATTAATGTCTCTTCCTCCATAGAAGGAGTGACCTGTCATTTTCATGTAAATTAGAACTATCAATGGCCAAAGGCAAACAGCTTTCCTCACAAACTTCTTAGTCTATACTTGTCTGGAAAAGGAAGTTTAAGCTCTATGAGATTAAGTAATTTCTTTTAAACTTATTTATTAAACCGTGTACTTTATGTACATGTTAGAAGTTCCTATGAGGTTCTGTGAAGTTAACACCTGTACAGCTAATTAGTACTTGATTTAACCTCTGAAATACAAGCCCTAAAAGTACTTCGTGTAGATTCCAGTCTTAAGTATGCCCACGCTGTCCTCTATGAACTCCGGGGTCGTGTCCACAGAGACAGCTCTGAATGCCTCATCACCAATAACATGTGCTAACCATCAGTTTCAGGAGGACCAATTTAACGTCTTTGTGGGGGAGATACCAACAGTGCAAAGCACAAACAAAATGACAACAGAGAAGCACTGCATCAAAAGAAAACAAAGTGAGTCATAGTGAAGTGGTTCTCATCAGACGGCAAATATGGAAGCAATTTCACAATGTCTCACTAGCAGAACATTATGAAGCACAAGCAAGAATAAGTCGAATCTACATTAAACATCATCACACAATTTGTGTCAATTTGCAGCTTTATAGCAGAGGGGGTAATTTATTTAAGCTACCCTACGACCTTAAGGAGGCCTAGGTGACTAAGTAGAATATGCTTCCATTGTGTCTATATTAATGTTTACATATCATACATGCTCTGAATCTCAACAACAAAGAATGGCACACTTGCTCAGAGAGCCCAGCCCTTTATCGCTAAGGAAAAGACTGTCCATAAATACTGAGCATGCTCTGTACAGTATCTCACTGCAGACAAACACTGTCAGCATTCCAACAAAGTGTTATCTGCATAGTGAGAACAGAAGGCCTGTATAACTTAACCTGCTTCAATTATGGACTGAACTGAACATTGTTGTATAGTGATGCTGTTTATCAGGAAGTTTGTGTTAATGTTTTCCAAAGCCACAAAAAAACCCTGAAACCAAATACCTAGTGCCTATAAAAGGTATTTCACCATCTTGGAGATTTTCACTTTTATTTTATTTATTTATTTTCAGAGTATTGAATCATAGTAGATTTAATTCACATAAACAAAGAAACTCTTGTGTCAAAATAAAAACAGATCTTTACAAAGTAATATAAATGAATGGAATTTGCTATCTCAGTTACAGAAGCCTCAAAGTCCTTCAGAGGAGTAACAGTTTACTCACTAGTTCCCTTTCTGTATGGTCAGTCCATTTTTGAGGACAGCCTGCAGGAAGCAGATTGTGCAAGACGTTTGTACAATATTCCATATAAACAACCAATTTAGCTGTAGTCTAAGAGATAGTCAGTCACTTGGAAATGTTCTTGCATCCATCACTAGTTTGTGCTTCTCAATATCGTTTCTGAGAATTGTTTTTGCCTCCATGGGGTAGGTTTTTGTCAGGATATAGATTTACCAATAATTGGAGATTCCAGATACACATTCACTGCACTCAAGTAACCGAAATTTAACTGTGTGACTTCTTAAATCAACTGGCTGCATTAGCTGTGAATTGGATGCAATCACATATTTTAGGTTTGATATTATTTGAATTTATTTTTAAAGGTATGTTTTTGCTTTTACATTAAAGAGTATTTTTGTAAAAAAAAAAGCCAAATTAAATCAACAATGATTAAACACTAAGAAAAATAAAAACTTCCAAAAGCACTGTACGAGTCATGTGGTTGGTTTGTTAACCATTTATGTGGTCTATATTATTCTGGAGACTAATTGATGATACAATGAAACACATTTTTTAAAGAAATGAAGTAGGAAGTAACGTTGGGTGGGTGAGGAGAGACAGCAAAAGAGAAAGAAAGAGAGACAGCTGGCTCTCTGCTCTGCACCTGTTGAGCTGTCTGACAGTATGACCTGCACAGCAGCACAGCTGAGCTCTCTGTCTCTGTCCTATCTATAGCCTGGCCCATCCGGCCCCAGCTCTCCGACAGCCACATCATGGGGCTTGGAGGGTAACCTGAGCAGTGGTAGTTTACCATCCCACACACCTCCAGCACTCTGGGCTAGTGTCCTGCAATCAACCATAGATAGGGTCACCTGGAGCACAAGGAGAATCTCCAATATTATGATAAATACGGGCTAATGCTCAAAGAAACAAGAGACTAACCAAAATAACATTAATGAACATAAATTCTAATGTACTACTCTAAATATCTAAAACCAATGTTTTTGAACATAGATCAGTGTGTAAATACTGTGTTTTATTTAACAAGGATCTGTGGCAAAGAACGGCTCCTGTTGGACACTTAGACTTCATTGTGCATAAGTTGTTTATAGACACTGTAGCATGTGTTTAGTTCTCTGCAGGCTGTCTCAGAAAGAGAAAGTACTGCTCGTTTATATCACAATTTAAATGATATGAACTATTACCTATAGCTTCCACAGAAATACACCGAAGACAGTCAATGATTGCCATGTTCAAGCAGCCATTTGCTTAATTAGATCCAAATCTGAAGGACAACTGGTATGAGATGATCATCTAATTCTAACACTTGGCCACTGTCAGATTTGAAAGAAAGCTGCTCGTATTCAAAAGGACTGAGAGCTCCGTAATATAAGACGCTGGTGACGGTGCAGTCTCAAATTCACAGTCATTCTCAGCAGTGATCAGTGCCAACCACATGCAGACAAGCTATAACTTTTCCTAAGGAGGCACAACCAATACAAGGCAAAAGCTACAATGTTTTGAAGATTTGTTTTGGGAGGGTAGTGATGTGCAACAAGTTGGACACTGGACCTCTGCACAGTTCATCTAATCTCTGATTTGCTCCACAAAGAGATTCAGATTTAGGACCTGACTGGGAGGGTCAGATGACTCATGTTTCTATGATTGGCCTGCATGACTATAAAGAGCAAATGGAGCCTTGCACAAGAATGAGGTACTGCAAAGTTTTCAAACATGATTCATCCAGTGTTACATTTATACCTGGAAATACAAGAGATTTTTGATCAGAAACCTAACTATTTTATTTATGACACAAATCCCCCAGACTCTTTGCATTTTATGTTTTAGCCACTCCGTTCTGAAAAAAAGGCAAAGGAATGGCAGCCCTTCAGTAGAACAAAATGTAATAATCCCAGGGCATGTCGTTACAAGCCAGGCAGCTTTTCTCCTCTGCCCGTATTTTTTGTCCCAAAACAAAAACACTACAAGTCAAGTCAATCTCTCAGTTGCACAAACCAGCTGTTCCCACTCACTTGAGCTAAAAGACAAACTGACAAGCAGACTAGCAAAACCTGAATATCCACATATAACTATATGTTTCAGAGTCCCATTTGCTAACACATTTTAGCACTACAACTCAACATAATTGATTGCATAAAAGATTTAACACAACCATGTCTTTAGTTGACTAACAACTGAATAAAAACAGATACATTTGTAAGCTAACCAAAAATCTGGCACGTCTTTTGAATTACTGTAATAAAATCTAAACCTAGAACCAATGTTGACACTAAGATCAATTGCTGCTGAAGTTGCTGTGAAAGCAACAAGTCTCTAATCTAAAGTGCGCAAAAACCTCTATTATTATCCACTATCAGATAGATTATCAGCAGACCTACTAAACTGTACTCCTGAGACCTAAATTACTTAGTATGTGTAATAAATATAATATGTTATTTTAATAAAGATGTATGTCATTAGAATGATACTAGTTGTAATTATTATTACAGCAACTGCTTTAACTGTTGAACTGTTTGTAATTGACAAAATGTACAAGGGAAAGTTTAAAACTTAAAATTTTTCCAATCTCTTCTACAAAATTAAAACACATGAAAAATTTAAACAAGTTTCTCTGGTTTGACTAATGACACAATGATACAATAAGGGTCTTAGTTTTAGCCTTTGTCAAACTATTATGAAAGCTGATAATGGTTTCAATGGTCTACCTGTATCTCCTTTATTTTATAATGTAATTGTCCTGCTCATTAGAGTAACAACATACACAAGTTTACAAATCAATCCTCTGCCCATTATCTGGATGAAGATAAACAATACAATTTAAGCTGGATAAAATACTATGACGACACAATGATTATGCAATGCATGAAGGGAGAATATACCAGACCAATTATGTTTTAAAATGGCTAATTGTAAGTGCGTATAAACTTACCTCTCTAGCAATGCTACTCAAGGCCTCATCCTCAGCTGAGAACCGATCTTTCAGAGGGGCACGCTTTCTTCCGGAGCCCTGTGTCCCCATGTTGCCTCTGGAGCTGTAGCCGCACCAATGATGTGTAAACCCAAAATATACAAGACTGTGTGTAAGTACCTAGAAAAAAAGAAAAGCAAAAATAACCTTATTACAATTGGCCTGAAAACAAAGCCAGGTGCTATAATATTTTGACATGTGCATTATGGATGCCTAATTTTTGATCTCCCTAACAACCCTGCTAATCTTCTATTGCTGCAAAAATAATCACTTATGTATGGCACCTACAAGAGCTTTGGATAACCAGCTGTGGCTGACACGAACCAGCTTCATGGTGTCAAGCAGGACCACTGAAACTTTATAAATCAGTATATGAACATTACAGCCCCATCAAGTAGAAAGAGGGTCTACAATACTGACTCGTATGTTTCTGAACTCAAGATAGTATTTCAAATAAACAACACAATGATGTGTTTGATTGGCCTCTGGGCGGCTTCAAAGGTAACAGATCCTTAAGGCAAAGCTCTGCAGATGGCTGGTACAGACAGGGGGGGGGAACGCATAGTTTAGGACCGGACTGGATCAGAGAACCGATGACCACCCCTAGAAACTAGGATGACTCGTGGATCCAAAATTCAAAATGACTACTCAGACCATCTGAGAAACGCTGACAGGCAAATTAATGAACTTGGATAATCCCATATTAAATGACATTAGGATGATAACGTTAACTTATTATTAGCTGATGTTAACCAAACAACTAGCTACGTTACAACTGAAGCTAAGTTATTGCAGCGTTTATTCGGTTTGTTTAGTTTTCCACTTACTAACAAAGCTAATATTACTGCACCTATATGTGGCCCTTAGGCAAAAGGGATAACAAGTACCATAGTTTTTTCACAGCTGAAGTTACCGTATTATGCTAACGACAGCTAACTAGTTATACTAACGTTACGCTGACTAAGGTTAGCCAGCGCTATGCTAACTATGGTGCTAACTAGCCCTTCGTCCTCAGTCTCATGAAAAAGTTAACGTTAGCCATTCAGGTTTTCACTATGCTGCCACTGAAATCAGCGCTCTATAAAAACAATAACTACCCAGATATATCCTCCCTACCACATGCTACTCAGCACCCAAAACGAAACCTGGGAGCCAAGGTTAGCTGACCATTTTAGCTGGGTATTTAGTTAGCTAGGATAACCACCGGAGCTAACCTCGATACTCCTGAGGTAGACAGGGCAAACTGGCACTCATCCTCCCGTCATTTTTTCCACCCCGAAAATTCAACGTTACCTTCGCGACACGTCTAAATAGCCCACAGCGCTGTCTAGGTGTTGCTCCTTCTATTCTGGATGTTTAGGGGACAGCCATTCGGCTTCTCCTCAGAGACTGACAGTGTTTTTGTCCACACTGACAGCTGTCATCAATCCGCCTTTCCGCCGCTCTCCACTGTCCTTCTTACCCAGTTTCCACACACACTGCTTAGATCCAAAGGTCCCGGATGTTGGGAAAAATTAGGGTGTGATGCTGCCTTCACGTACCGTCAGACATATTTATTTCACAACCTTTGACTGAAGTGATTGGGTTTTCTACTACTTATAATACGTTATAATAGTAAAACTGTGTAAAACTGGACCTATTATATTCTCATTATACATGACTCCCTTAGGCAACATTATAAGGAAACACTCAATTAATTTTTCACTGTTATGCACACGATACACAATTATACTTATCAATTAAACCAGAAGATACCAATAATTTAGGTAAATTTAATGCTTGCTTGAAAGACATAAAGGACTGGATGTCATGTAATTTTCTACTCCTTAACTCAGACAAAACTGAGGTCATAATATTTGGACCCAAAAATCTCAGAGACATGATATCTGGTCAGATTACTACACTAGATGATTTTACACTAGCCTCAAG
>JAUMTR010000007.1:4251481-4333283 GCA_032270685.1 Microctenopoma stevenorrisi
GTCTGCTGCTCCTTGTTGTTGTTGTTGTGATCTGTGTTGCCTGCTGTTCTTTTCTCTCTCCTCTGTCCACTAACACCTACCGGTCGAGGCAGATGGCCGCCCACCCTGAGTCTGGTTCTGCTGGAGGTTTCTTCCTCCTAAAGAGAGTTTTTCCTCTCCACTGTTGCTCAAGTGGGACTGTTGGTTTTTCTCTGTATATATTGATATATTGTGTAAGGTCTTAAACCTTACACTGTAAAGTGCCTTGAGATAACTTCTGTTGTAAAATGGCGCTATATAAATAAAATTGAATTGAATTGAATTGAATTGAATTAAATTAAAACTGCATTGCTTGTGGATTTCCAATATTTGACTTTTCCAAGTAATGTCGCTGCTTGCTTGTATTATCTTTAGGTTACAATAGAAATATCAATGATCAACATATTGCTTCTGTCAGTCTGTTCACATCTGACTCAAATTCAACCTCTAACTCAACCCATCTATTACTTATAATGAACACGTTTCCTCTTAAGGGATAAAGAAGCGCTTTACCAATCCCAGCTGACGGTGGTGAGAGTCAGGGTACACCCTGGACAATCCATCCATTCCAGTCCATCATAGTTTTCTAAGCACAATATCATTAGTAAACATGGCTCCATGTCACATATATAATTTCTATCTTTAGCTAAATGCGTTTGGAACTTTATTACTTTAAATTTTGATCTAATAAAGAAGACTACTAACCTAGTAGTCACCGAGAAAAATGACTGCCAGTCACGAGTTATTCTGGTGATATATTGTTTTTTTTCCCCTGTTTTTCAGGTTGTATTTCCAAATAAGTGCAAAATGTAACTTTATAAAGAACCAACTCTTGTATAAGACTGTCCTTGTTGTTTTTAAAGAGTAACCTAATATTGTACTGGTGTATTTTAGACTTATACTATATAATAATATAATTGTTCTATTATTTTATAGTAAAATATTAAATGGGACATTTTGATATTTTTCTAGCACCATTGAGTGCACATAATTTTTCTATGCATTTTAATTAAATGCAACTTAGCCTGAAAAATGCTGGAGTGTTTTCTAGTTTTCCACAAGAGGGCACTAGCGCACAATGATTAATATATGTATGACGTTGCACACTGAAGGGAACCTCTCTCAACTAATGAAAAAAGTCAAAGATTGAACTGTGTTCGAGCCATGAAAAAAAGGCTCCTAATGCAGTGTAAACAGTGGATAAACTGTTAAAACTTGAAGTGTTTACAGTGATCAGTGCCAATTTGTCCTTTGTAAAGACAAATTAAGAAATGACTGACATACTAAGCTGAAGACAATGAAAGGTAAAATTATCTCTCTTTTTATGCATTTTAAAAATTAAATATCAACCAAACATTTATGCATTTGTGCAAAACTGTTTTGTTGACATATAATATAATATATAAAAACGTAAAAGGACTTTGTCTTATGTTATAGCCTATTTTGTTTTCATATGACAGAGCAGCTGTAAAACCTAGGGTGTGCATGGGAATGTCCGGATTGACACACACACACGCACACGCACGCACACACACACTGCTGTTGTATTAATTCTCAGTCATTATGGCAAGCTAATGACTGTTTTGCCTCTCATCATCCTTCTTTTTTTCTGCCACTTTGCAGACAGGGTTTACTGGAGTCTTAACCTAAAGACACCATCAGCCTTGCAGTCTCCATGTTAGCAGTCCTGGCAAACCTTCCATGTAGTCATCATTTCAAGCACTGATTAACCACTTTTCACAGCCATAATAAAAAAAGATCACATCTAAACAAACAAAGATGTAAAGCATTAGATGCAGTTATGCAGATGCTTTATCAAACTGTAATGATAGTAATTACAATTCTGTGGCATATTCAGTTGCAGTGATGGGACAAATTTCCCTATGAAACATTGTCTTTGAATGCATAACATTATAAAGTTTGCTGTTTTGCTCTGCTCAGACCTGCTTCATTGTATTTTACTCTAACTAGGCGAAATAATCAACATGATTTGGGACTTATATTTCATCTATAGGAGCTATATTAGACATTCCTGAGTAAAAGACCAATGTGTGCATGTTGCCGGACAAGCTATAAGTGGAAGTAGTTAAGAAAAACAAAAGGCCTGAAGGCAGTCAGACAGTGCTTAAGTGTGTTTGTCAAGTTTTATGGCCCTTTTAACTCATAAACACTTAAACACTCAGCTTGTTTTCCTGAGATAGTCAGGCGTGTACTCAGCTGCACCATATATTAAAATGTCTTCCTATCTTTAGCATCTTTTGTCAGTGTTCCCATTTCCTTCTCTCACATAAGCTGAAATACATGTTTCTGTACGTGCATGAAGGTGGATTTGTATAATTTTGGATGACATGCACCACCAGTCAGTGACCAGTGGTTGGTAGAGCTTCCCACTGCGCTAACAGGACTGGCTGAATTGTTAACTAGTTTGTCTGTAAGCTTGACCTGTCATAGAAAGGGAGAAGAAACCAAGGAGTCCAAACTTGTAATTACCCCATGGAGGCTAATAGTGCTCCTTCTCTCCATCTCCTCTACGGCCCTTTGAAGATGCCCCATAGGGAGTTGGTTGTAATCAGGACACATGACCCATTGATTACTCCTTTGCCGTCTTCCAGGAACACAGCGACAAGAAGTAGACATGGTAGGGGGAGGGTAGTCCTCTCGGACTGTGCAGATAGACTGAAGGTGTAGATGCAGGATGGACAATATGGCCTGAGTCTTGGACACAAATTAAATGCTGTAAAGAATTACACAAGCATTGTTTGTCTGAAGGCTGTTAAAACAGAAACGTATTACTGTCTTTAGCAAGAATGAGCAAGCATGTGCCAAGAAAGACAACGTGTCTGCTGAATTTTATTACAGCCAAACTCATTAGTACGCTGATTAGTACAATGTCAGAGAAATTAATCTAATGTAGTGAGTGAAGTGATGATTTTAGACCCATGCATCATGTTCATATCCAATATGGGCGAAATCCAGAGCACAATAATCACATATAGCCTAAAATATCCACTTTTTATATATTGTACTTGGACATACAGTGTTTGTGTATTTTGGCTGATGCGATTACATCAGATACATTTAACACAAAATACTTACACTATACTTTGAATATGCCACTTTAATGCCACATAATTATACCATAAACATGTATGAGCTAGTTCTACAAATAATCTCTTTAAAACTGGCCTATTACACAAAATACATTCTCATAGCTCTTCATGGGAAAAGGTAGCATGTCCCTGAAACTTGTTATTAGTCTCACAACCTGTATTTTAGTCCCCATTTGTTTACCACATTTCTTATATTTCTTTCCTACAACGTACTCAGTTGCATGCTCTAAAGCAAGGTGGCCAAACGATGTACATATATTAAACGACAACAAACTGTGCAGGATGAATAGTTATGGCACATAATAAAATTATCTCCAATTATGTGAAAGAAGTTTTTATCTACATAACTGGATTTGCTATAGATTCTTACAAGATGCTTCGTTTGGCACAGAGACAGACGTAATGGTCAAACAGAATGGACAAAACAAGTGGACCATAAAAAGAATCATAAAAGCGTCTTTTGATGTTTCTGGGCTTGCACTCTGGACACCTGTGGGGTTGAACCCCGTGACTGGCTGTCCTGTGAAGGGGTAATTGGGTCATTACTTGTCAAAAAGCTGAATTAAAGTCTTTATCAATGCATTAGGGAGTAGGATGTGTATGACTTGCATTGTGTTATTACAACAAAGGATGAATGCAGAATGTATATTTGTTTAACAAATGCTGTGATCATCTTAAAATGTAACTTTATCTCTCGAAATCATTCACTGTGACATTCACAGCTGTCAAAGATAGAAAAACATATTTTTTTAGTTGGCTGTCATGAATGATATATGGTTTAGAGTTTCTATTTGTATCGAATTGTCCTTTGGCAGTGAAGCATTGTGGATGTCTTGGTTTTCTCACACAGGTCTGTGTCTGGTGTCTCTGTGTCATCCCTGAGAGAGCGCTAGTGATGTGGGGTGTGTCGTTCAGGCCTGTTCACATGACAAAACAAGAATCAGGGGAGCGCTGAAGTGCAGACAAGTCACACACACACCCAGGTCATTGTTGGTGACTGCGCCAGAACAAGAGTCATCTTCGAGTAGCAGAAAAAGCCTGCAGCAGAAACAGTTGAAAAGCTAAAAAAGGAATGCTCTTCACTTGTGGAGTGGCTCATTGGTCACATTGTGTCTTTATCTTGTCAGATACGAGAAGCTATTTTTTTTGCTGCAGGTTATATGTCGGCATATTTACTTTACTTGTTTGTCTCCATTCATATTGTGATCGCAGGATGATAACATTTCAAACATTCAAAGTGGGCATTTCTGTGTCAAAAGCAATCCACAAACTACCTCACAGTCATTGGTTGTGTGTTTACTTTGTCTGTATCTGAGTTTTTAGGATTTAAAATGATTAGTATTGTGTAAAGAGGCAACCATTTAAAGGTCTATAATTCTCTGTTTGCCTCTATTTAGCATCTTCTTGCCTCCCACCTTTTATAAATAGAGTAGTTAGTCTAATCAGGTTCTTCTTTGGGGGTGAACTGGGCTTATTTGCCAATTGACATTTGGTGAAAGGGTGTTAGATGAAAAAAGCACCTCACACCATGAGGTAGAGGCCTCACACCAGAACTCATTCAGACAAGTTGTGTTTGTGTGTAAAGAGGAACTTGTTTTACCACTGTCTATTCAGAGAAGAGCAAATATTCTAGCTACATGAAGGATCTTGATCTGTGAGCTGACCTGTAAAGTTCCCTTTATAGTATGTTTTTTATATAAATAAACACAGCTTAGATGCATTTGTTATTTGTTTTGGCAGAACAATGAATTAATTTAGTTGATATCCTGTTTTTTGGTTCCTTTAATTATCATTAGAAAAGCATAGGCTAATTGCTTTGCTAATGTAATTACTTTAGTGGGGCTACAAGATAAGATAATATAGGCGTGGCAGATTTAGGACTAAAAAAAAAAAAAGAAAAAATCGAAGCAAACTTTGTTTTTCTTGTCCAATGTATAAACAGCCTGGTAGCTCAATGTGTTAAGCGTCAGACTGGGGTGCAGAAAGACGCAGGTTCAAAACCCCGTCTGACTCCTAGTCCATCCCCCATCAGGTGTGTCCCTGAGCCAGACACCCAGTGTTAGCTTCCTGTAAGCTTTGGATAAAAGCGTCTGCCAAGCAAAGTAAACATATGAGTTTTGCTTTTTGCTTAATTTTGCAGATAATGTATTGGAACAAGTTTACTGCATATTTATGCTGACAGAAAAATCCATTTCAATCAGGCATTCAGCTAATTAAGTTGAATTGCCTCGGCTAATAAAGTTTAATCACCTTTGTGTTACTTGGTGTTATTATTTGGTGCATGTCTTACTATATGGACACTAAAGTAGTGAGAATGTATGCGAGTTGAGAAAGGCAACATTATGGGAAAGACAGGCCCTCGACAGTGGTGAAGCTAATGGGTCCGAATCTAAGCTCCTCATTAAAGAACAGACTCATCCAGGGATGAAGGATCGGTCTTTGCAGGGGGCTGCAATATCAGATTTGCTATCAGGAAATGGAATGAGTGGTGAAGTACAAGTCAGCTGACTGCTCTTTGAACTAACTTTCTCTGTCTGTTAAGGTTATGATCTTCTCTTTATTCTCACGTAGCTGAGCTACACATTGTAGATCACTGCCTATGCCTATTGGTATTTATTTCTATATTTAGTATACAGTTCTCTTATACACACAACACAGTTGAACACTGAGATTTTTGCACAGTTCTCTTGAGTTGGTAAATGCTTTTTCATTCACTTTCAATTTTGTGTGTTGCACCTTGTAAAGTATATATAAGATATACATAGAAATATATATAATATAATTGATTATATTATAGCAACTAAGTCATTTTAAACTAGATAAACTGTAGACAAAGATCTTTACTTTAATCGTTTTATCTAATGTCTCTATTCCAGTGGAAGCTAACAAAACCACCATATTGACTTTAGTGATAGGAAACAGCCGTACCACTCAAGGTCTTTTTATCAACAGGGGAACACTCTTGCCCTTTAATTATGTTAAATACCAGCCTGCGTTCTTCTTAATTGAGCTGGTGTTTACAATAGCTGATTGATGACAATTATTCCCTTGGCACCAATCCTCCATAGGCAATGGTGCGTTAAGGATTTACAGTAGCCTGCCTTTACTTTTGTATATGCTTGCTTGGGGAGAAAGAACAATGTTCCAGGAAATGGATCTCACACCTGGAGAAGTCACTGACACCTCCAACCAAGATTGCAGTAGGCTATTTTAGCTGATGTCAGACTGAAACAGGTCAGATTACTGTCCTCTGACCTTTACTTAGATCTACTCCTATAAATACAGCCTGGTTTCCTGGTTGACAAATCCACTTATGCCACAGAGAGATGTACTAAACAGTGTGCCAAAAGTTGAGTCCTGCCTACTGATGTGAGGGCTGAGGTAAGAAGCGACGAGGAGGAAGGGAATGAGCGGGCATTAGCATTCGAGCCAGTGCGATGGAAAAGTGACATAACAGCTCAGTCTTTGCACACTATTGTCATGTCAGATTAGCTTCTCCTCTCTGCCTGTGTGTGTTGTTCCTCCACAGAAGATCCACAGACCTCACTGCTGCAATTGTGGAGACCAGCATCCTGTGCCTCGCTGCAGGATTGCCAAAGACACTTGGTAAACACAGGAAATACAAAGCCCCTAAATGCATCCCTACTGTTTTTGGAGGACTGCCATGACAACACATAGTGGATCTCCCAGAGAGCCTGAGAGTTTGTTAGGTGGATACACACTGAGATATGCCCAGGCAGTGTCCTTCTGTGCGAGGGCATGCAGCTTTAGCTTATGCGCTGTCTGTCATGCCACCAAAATAAGAAGCATCTCACTGTGAGGAGATAGAATTCGCTTTGGACAGGAATCCACCCTTGGCTCTCACAGCATGTCTAATTCTACAGGAATGTCAGGATAAAAATCTCAACCAAATGTAAACGCTTTAATCTCCCCAATGGATCTTTACACTGGAGTCCTGAGATAAGGCGAGATGAACTGCTCTGTGGGTTTCCAGCACAGCATACCTGCTATGGCCTTTATGTTGCATAGCTAAAGGTCTCCAGACAACTTTAGATTGGCCCCTCTCTCACCAGAAACAACTGTCAAGGCTAATCTGCTCTGTAGGAATTGGTCATCTGGATGCCAGATCCACACAGAGCCTGCATCAAAGCTGGACCCCTTGACTCCCAAACTGTCTCTACCTCATCCTTCTCTTTCTTTTTATGCCTTTTTCTTTGACAGCTGCAATGACCATAAAGAAGGAAATCCACATCCGAGCCTCTGGCCTGCAGAGGATGTCTTCCCTGTCATTGATCTCACTGGGGGAGGATATGCTTTTGGTACACATTGTAAAGAACAGAAAAAAAGAGAGGGACATTATTCTGACTAAAGCACACCCAGCACTGATCAATAAAATAGATCTGGTTGGGTGCCAGTAGTGTGGTGGTTTCAAACTGTACTAAATGAGGTCTGACGGCTGCTGCAGAGCAGCCTGACAGGAGCCTCTAAGACCTGTGTCACCCTGTCAGCTTTTGTCTTATTTATTTAGTGATTATGGCATTTGTTAAGTGGCGCCATGAGGTAGCGTGACTACATAATCCTACGTGAGGCCATATTGTGTTCTCATGAAAAACACTCTAACTGTTGTTTTGTAGTGAAACACCTTACTACCGTAGCATAGAAAAAACACAAACCCATATCATATTATACATACATACATGTTATACAAACATCCTGTCATATAGTCAGTGCTTCCACCACTTAAATAATTTTCTGTTAAGTTTGTAGACAGCCAGGGTCACTTCCAAATGTTTGATGTTAAAACATGACCTCATTAGGATTGATGTAAAAATACACTCAAACTCTCACATCTAATGGAATTATGAGTTTATGATGATTTGGAAAGATGTGAACCTCATTTTTTTTGTTTCATGTAAGACATACCACAAAAGCAAAAAAAAAAAATAGATGGTCCTCTGAGATGCTCTAAATCATCTGTCCTTCATGTGCAAATCCCTCAACAAACTGGCCTGGGGTGTCACCCTGGGATGTCCTGCTCAAAGGAACTCTGGGGTCAAACCTGCCTGGTCAAAGTCTCCCAGAGTGACATGCTTTACCCCCAAACAAGCCTCCTTCTCTCTAAAAACACATGGGGCCTCTGTGATAGACTGTCATTCTTCCATACACTGGAGGCTTGGGGTGATTTACTACTTTGGTACACACACCATATAAACATATCATCCACATGTCATCATCTAGGTCTCTGGGGGTGAGTTTTCACAGAGCTTTGGTCCAGATTGTGAAGATCTATCCACCTCACTGCTGTTAATATAATGAAACATTAGCTCACACAGGTTTTCCGTAGAAGGCCCTTCTTATTTGCCAACAGAACATAAATTAAAGTCCTAATCTTGGTTTATCTTGAAGCACATTCATTGTCAGGTGTTAATGTTTATCTTGACAGCCATAAAGGGAAGTTCAGCTGCCACCCTTTTAACATATTTATGCTAGGAAGTTGTGGTGCTAACAGCCAGCAGTAGATAAAGGTTGACTTGCCATATGTCGCTTTTTAGGGATTGCTGTGAAAACACACCGTTTGTTCTTTCAAAATCAACATAATTGATAAAATCATGATATTTTGCATCACCCTGCACAAACAGGACCTTTCTTAACACCTCTTACAGCTGCTTACAACAGGATCCATTTCTTCTCTATAAGCCTTCCCCTTCAACTTTCCCTAATGCCTTAGTTCAAAGGGTTAAGGCCAACCCTCCCCCATGAGTTTTCTTTGTGTCATATTTCAAAGACCCATTCATCAGGGCAACATGCACAAATGATAATACCATGCATCATTTTAAACTTTTGCCCTCTTCAGCTTGAAATGATCAAGTTTCACATAACATGTAGCTCTAAATGTTTTGGATGTAAATTGCGTCTGATAATTACTGTATTAGCTGCCAATATTCATTGTAATGAATGCTGAAACACGCATTACTTGTAAGCCACGCATGCTTTTTTGCCCCCAATTACAATAAACTAAACTGGAACTAGTTAGTGTGATGGTGACAGCTGTTTGACCCAAATTTGTCCTAATTGTGTTTCCTTTAGGTACAGAGACTTGATACCACATGGAGGATCAGTCTGTTCCCTGCATGACCCCTGACCCTGGGAAAGGGCCCAGTCTATCCGTATCAGTCCAGAGGCTGGGCCTCAGGGTATCTTCTAATGTGTTAGTGGAGCTGACTGAAACTACATTTTCCTGCCCCACAGATTTCTGTGTTTGCTTTTTTCCCTCTTGAGAGATATAAAAACAACCAATGAAATAGACACTAATGCAATACAACAGGAACGAAGGGAGATATACTGTCGCGTAACCCTGAGTGTTGAGGAAAAAGTCTTATTGTATTCCACAGTTTCTGACTGTTGGATCTTTTCCATTGCACCTGCGAGCTGGGGCTTGTCTCAGATGGGGGATGCAAACTAACTACTAACTAACTATACCTGGGAGACAAAGGTATAGGTAAGGTAAACAAAACAAATGGCAAGCTACTGACCCCAAGGAAATCCTGCCCATAACAAGCAATTTCCCCAGAGAATAACAATTTAATTGGAAGGTGTCCCATGCTATGAAACATGTGCTTTAATTTTGGTTTAATTTAAATAATATTTCCACAATGCATGTGTCATACAGAAAGAAATAAACAGTTTAAAACGGGAAATGAACAAGAAAGAGGAAGACCAGTGGCCATAAAACTGTGCTTATCACTGTTGAGACATGCTAGCTGATCACCATCCATAAATGGAGCACATGCGATGGAAGAAGATAACTGGGGGTCTTTTCTCAAAGTCTAAAACTTAGGCTTGGAGCTATAGCTTTCAAGTGGTCATTGTGAACACTCCCAAATGGTTTATGGCATCTTGTAGAAGTAGAGCAGTCAAACGTGAAGGGCAGACAAATAGTGTGGAGGCGATTAGTGAAGAAAACAAATATAACATACTCATGCAGCTCTATCCAAGTATATAATAAATATTCAGAAATAAATCCCTTAAAGAGTGAAGGTCACCTTACAAGCTCCATTGGAATAAAAAGGGAATTGACATGTTAGTAGATAAGGGACTTGTTAGTGGCCATATGGGAGCAGCAAGGAGGGTGCTGGGGCAGGAGGGAGGTACCTGTTGGGTCCCATGTTCCCCTGTCACTCTGATCTTATCAGGGGGCCTGACCAAGAGGAGGATCAGCTGTCACTCTCGCCACCCTTTTGATGTCTCCCTTCAGAGTTCACACACACACACACACACACACACACCACCCTAGAAGAGTTAAGGCTTGTTTTTGTTCATAATGAGAATTGGTGGCTTTGTTGGTGGGTCAGCTGATAAAAACCACTGCAGAAAAAGGCAAGATAATGCAAGATAGTTAAAGCTCTCTGAGGATATGCGGGGCTGGGCTGGTTCAATTTAGTTGTTTAGAGCCTGGGGCTTGACAAAAGAGAGTCCTCTGGGATGACACAGGACATCCTGCTCATAAAACAGCCAGGACATCCTCACAGACACTGACACTGATAAAAGGGGGAAACGCCATGTATTCATCAGAAACTTCTTCGCAAATGCACACGTTTCTCTTGATGAGGTCATGTCTTGTTTTAAAAGTTGCACACTTTGGGTAAAAGCCAGGGAAGCTGCAGGGAGATTGTGGAGCAATTATTTTTGACTACCCAAGCGCGAACGCTTGTTTTAAGAGTGGGCCAGACTGTTTTTGTTAAGTTCAGGGCTCAAGTAGCATCAACGTGTGTCAGCCAAAAATACATACATGTATACACAAATATTTGTTGAATCTTGTTGCTTAGTTGAGAGGCTGTGTGTTCTTTCTGTTTTCTGCACTGGTTTGTTTTTGCCATACAGAGACAAGCATCGTATTAACAACACCTTATTGATTTGTCTGGTTGACAGTGCTTTGGGGATTCAAATGTCAGCAGATTTTCGGTTAGTTAATATCTCGTATTGAGCAGACTGCAACAAAGAATTGAACAGACATTCCTGTTCTCCAGGGGATGAATCCCATCACTTAGGTGATCTGCTGACCTTTCAGCTAGCACCACCATTTGACCTTTGAATGAAATGGCTCAACAATTATTGGATGGGTTGTCCTGATGTTTGGTCCAGATCCTGAGGTTCTCCTCAGTATCAATGGTAATCCTTGTGGTTTTAACTTGTCCTTGCATCTTGCATTACTGACCACCACATGCCTGCAGAACTAAAGTGTCTCACCGCTCACTTTAAACAAACGAGGCAGCTGGCTGCATGAACGGCCATGTTCTGCTGTAGGTATCTTTAGTTGACGGGAGTTTATCCTCTCAAATGTTGCATAGTGCTTGCTCAAAAAGGATTCTTGGGTTTTCTGTGTAATTTTGTAGGATCTTAAACCTAAAGTTTAAGAAGTGATTAAATAAAGATGCATAAATAAAACAGAATTGAATTTACTTTTAATTTGAGCATTCAGAGCATGCTAATCTTAGCAATAAGCTTAAGCATACCCTCACAGAGACCTGGTGGCTTTTCACGCCCAGCCTAGCTGAAATGATGCTATTTTATTAATTTGATGAAGACTTTAAAAATCATGTTGCATTTTTAACATCATGACATATAGTATGTTCCAGTAAGGAGGGAGTTATACATTGGACTTTATATTTCATTTACTGCTAATGCATGACACATAAAAGAGCACTGTAGTCCAATTATATGTTCCCACACAAAGTAACTGATGTTGGCTTCAAAATCTAGGACCCCAAAGACTCCTTAACTTGCAGGCACAGTCTCTCCCTCTCTCTGTCACAGACAATTACTTGGCAGGGGCGAATGCACTCACAATGCCCTCTGTAACTTTGAGTTCATGCTCCCTATACACTGCGAACTTTTGAACCACCTCTTGACCACAGCTTGAAGAGAGTTGAGACAATGGTTAGTAAACACACTGGAGTGAATGAAGGGATTAGGTATTAAATGACAGGATGTGCTTAAAGAGGAGCAGGTGGTGATTGAGGAAGGGCCAGCTAAGCCATGGCAAGAGCGTAACATCATGCAATCACCCTGTGGCCTTTTCTTCATTTTCCCCAACTTCATGCTCTGTCTCTACTGCTCTCCATCTTCCACAGTTGTAGCTCATCCCTTCCTGCTCATGTCCCTCACTTTCTGCCTCCCCTTCTCTCCGTGCTCTATCTCCATTGTCCACTTCTACACAACCAGAGAATCCTGCTCCTTAACTTCAGCCTCAGACGATTGAGATTCATGAGATTGGACATTCTTGTCCAGCCCTATTCATATGTACAGTAAGCAAAGGGACAAAAGCCACCCAACAGACTATAGACCCCATCCCCCAATGTGTTGTGGGGTTGTAGAGGAGTTGGGTGAACCTCAGTTGTTTTACCAGAGACGAAGCTTCTACTTCACTGTTGGTGACAACAATGTAAATCCAATACATAACATAGAATCTTCACTCTACAAAACTGACACTGACATACAGCTCTGTGAATCAAATCTGGACATCCGCTGTACATCCAAAAAATAGTTAGCATCATGTTTTACTTAACTCCCGAATCTTTCTTTGGCTTAACATGTTTTAATGAGTGGATCTGATTTAGCGTGGATATTTAACATGTCAAACTAGAGATAATCCCTCCATCCTCACAGGAACCCATAAAGCAAAATCTCTGAGTTTCAGGGGGGTCATTGTGGGTGGGAGTGGAAAGCTCCTCTCATCAGGGTGGTAATGAGTTTCTGAGCTCCCATTTTACAAAGTAGTAAATCCACTCCTTGTATCCAAGATTCAACACCATCCACATTTCCACAAGCTCAAGAACATCTATTGAAAAACATAAATAAGAAACTGAGAAAGAAGAAGAAAGCTAGCTGTGAAAACAATGAAAATATCATAGAAATATGATGAAAAGAGAAACCCACACACTCAGCTTGTGTTTTGTGCATTTTGAGGAGACAGCTTGACATCATAAAGATGATGGAGGACAACCCCTCTTCTCGCTCTAACCTAATGAGAACTGGGGCTAAGTTGTATTAGTACATATCAGTAGTATTTGTACATTGTCACAGTGCTGCTAAATCTAATGAACTGTGCTGGATTTTATTTGATCCACTAGAGAATTCTTTTGTGGATTAGTTTGGATTTGATGGAAAATAGGATCACTTATGATCACTTATGATCACCTATGATCACTTGACGACATGATAGCTCAGTGGGTGGAGCAGTCGTCTTCCAACCTAAGGGTCAAAGGTTCGATTCTCTGTCTCCACAAAAGCTGCATGTGTTCGGAGACACCGATACCTCGTAGTAGCGCAGACACGGGTCTAGCAGCTGTCCAAAAACACTTTCCCCAATAAAGTATTCATTATTATTATATATAAGTATTACCTTTTTACTTTATACCTTAGTGTGTTCAGCAATTTCTAGCCAAGTTTTGACCTCCATCAAGACTTGGTACCTGCAGCTTCAGTGATCGAAGCTTGAACTTGAACTGCTGACTCCACACAACATCTAACATCCTTCAGTACGATGTAGCAGCCATCCATAGGGAATTCTTTATAAAGCAGTGTGGTGATAATCCACTATCCACCATCTGCACTTACATTATTCTCTAAAATATTATGAACAAACCATATCTGCAGGTCTGCATGTGCACAATCCCGAGCTAAATACTCTTTAGTCAGCATCCAATTACCTTAAGTACTTGCTAATGTAGCCAAAATTATGTTACAGGTTAAGGTCATGTTAAACAAGAAGAAACACAAAAAAGACAAGCTGAGCGGCAGTGAAGGTACGACAGGGGCCCTGGCCTCTCTATTGTGGGGAGATGTGCCCTTAGAGATGAGTCAGCTCTACAACTGGAAAGGTCAGCAAACACACAAGGTCAAGCCGACACAGTCCTGCTATAGTCAACATCAAAGACAAGTCCAGGACCTGTCATGCTCCTTCGGAGCTGCGTTCAAAACAGCAGCACTAATCCCACCAACCGCTCACTGTCACTCGAAGGGAGAGGACAGAGGTCAGCTGGATGTACAAATCCTAATACGCTGATTCAATTGTAGCAAGTTGCTAAACTTAAAATGCTGTCTTTGATGTGCATTGGGGATTTTGCCCTTTAGACCCGTCTTGTGTTTGATGAAAAGAGAAAAGAATGCCGCTGCATTGAGATATGCCCTTTGGTGAGAGCTTATATTAAAAATGATGCCTTTTCTCCTTTGAAAGCAAACGGAACATTTCTTGTTAAAGGAGAGTGAGGAAGGGTTTAACTGAATGATTCATGAGTCTTAAAAATAAGGGTCTCTAGAGCGATCTGCAGTGAACACAACTTCAAAGTAGAAAGTGACGAAATGCTGAAAATGTTTGTCTGCCCTATAAGCTTCTTAGTTGGGAACTTTAAGGTCACAGTGGCTGCCTGATGGGAGAAAACATTATTACGTGTGAGCACGGGAGAGGTTGCCTTACCTTCACAAGTGCCCCTTTTCTCACCCCATCTTTAAAAGAATTTTAATGGAAAGATACCAGGGAAGATTTTGGAAATGAGATTATTGGGCATCTCTGTGCAGCTGCCCGCCGTGTAATCTCCTCATGACAGCACAGAAATGAGGAGCCTCTTATCATCTGTCACTCCTGCTAAATCCTGCGTGCCCCTTGAACCAGCTGCTTTAAAACCTCATGTTTCTCCACAGAAACCTGAGCTCCTACTACCATCATTTCAGAGCCTTAACGTCTCCTAAAGTCGTGAAACTGTAAGAGTGTGACTGTGTGTTTTAGTGCCTCAGTGCAAGTATGTTTACTGACTGAGTCAGATAAGTTTCACCCTATACTTAAACATGAATGTCTGTGTTGATTGTTGAAGCTGCAACACATTAAACCAACAGCCAGGAAGAATCAGAAAACTAGATAAGGAGATGTTAAGAGTTATCTTTGTTAACTGCTCAGCCTCAATGCCACATTTGTGGGGATTATGCTGATTTTCTCTCAACTTTCTTCGTCGTCAGATTAGACCGTTACTCAATAACTGATGAATAAAAGTTGGGTGATAACCATCCTCACTAATACCACTGTTATCCACCGTACATCTAGATGTAAGAAACTGTGATTTGATACATAAAAAAGTCCCAGTGGATATTAAATATCAGTTTATTGTAATAAGACAAACACGGACAGTTACAATCAATACGCAAAATTGTGAAGTTAACAAAAACTGAACTAAAATTGAATATAAGAAGTGTAAAAAGACTGGTTTTATTTCCCAGGTAGCAAAATTATATGACAAAAGGAGCCACATGCAATGAGAAAGTTTAATTACAGCAATATAAATATTGGCAAATTAAGTGTAATAATTGTGTTATGCATACTTTTACAATGAACCATTTTGTACAGTTTCAGGTTCAAGCTAATTTTCTTTTTTCCAGTATTAAGAAAACAATGAGTGCCTAAATGCATACCAGTTTAATGGATACTTTTCAGTGACGATTAAAGGAAACCTTTCCAAATAGTTCTGAGAGCTTCTTAAACAGCTCTCTGCATTTTCCCAACTGTTTTCATTTTGCCTGGGGGAACATAGCTACACCAGGGTCATGACCTTCAGAGAAGCAGGCTGGAACCGCCGAATTTTCTTCTTCAGGGCTCGAGAAGCTTTGATGCGGCAGGCTGATGGCTCCGGGCGTGGGAGCTGTGGCAGGGGCCGTCCAGCAGCGGTGGGCCCCATGGCAGAATCAGCCCACACCATACCTCCCTCCTCCTCGTGGCTGTGAAACTGATCCTCCTCATCCAGGGACAGGCTGCTTTCGGAGTCCGAGAAGGACTGGAAGCTGCGGCTGGACTCGCTATCACCAAAGCGGTTGGTGGTGTTATCACTCATCTCCCCTTCGCTGCTTTCAGCAATGGTGGAGTGAAACAAGGAGGCACATTCAGCAGAGTACTCAGACTCACATCTTGGTGGATAGAGGCTGGACACACGGAACGGTGCTGGAGGGTATCTGGCATTAAGTTTGTGGAGGAAAGAGTTGGAGGATATGGAGGACTGGAAGGCACGAGGCTGCCTTATCCACTGGCCCGGCTTGGCACTCATACCGCGGACCATCTGCATGTTCCCTGCTGCCTGAAAACGGGGTTCTACTGACCTCTGACGCTGAGCTCCTGAGGTCTGGAACATCTCCCCTTCAGACGGCCATTTGGCAGACCCCTGCCTCCTCTTCCTCTGCTCTGCAGGCTGCTCATACTCCACAGCCTGAAGTCTTCGGCTTTTGCTGGACTTTGTGACAGCAGGAACGGGGTGTGGTTTAGGGTGGGTTTTGTGAGTGTACATGAGTCCTGGGCTACAGTGGCTGGAGTCTGAGCCTGAGCCCTGTCTGAGCTCCTCTGTGTGAAAGGTGGCACATCTTTGTGTCACCTTTGCCTTGGACGACCTTTTCTGCTCTCCCTTGGTTGCACCACTGGACTCTCTTGCCTTCTCGCCAGAGGAATATCCATGGTGCTGCCTCGTCGATCGGGGCTTTTCACTGCTTTTTCTTCTCAGCTTCACGGCTTTGGATTTACGGTCCGCCTGTCTTACTTTGACCCTCTGCGATCCAGCAGGGACAAATTTGGCATGAACAAACTCGGGTGAAGTTGTGTGACCAGACCGAACCTCAAAGCCTTGACTCTCCTCTGTGCTTGAGCTGTGAGTCATCACTGCTCTAGGTCTATAGGCATTCCTTGACTCTAGATTATCCCCAGATCTCTTCTCTACGTGGTTTCTTGCCACACTGGCATATTCCCCTTGGGATTTATCAATTTTCCTCAGTGATGTAGTGGCAACCTCATCCGAGCTGTACTCAGCAACAGGATAAGAGTACCGATGGGAGACCACCGGGCCTTTCACTGACTGTTTGTGGCTTGTGCTGTCAGCTGGCTGACACTGCACTGTCATGCAGTGTCTCTTCTCGTCATTATTTAATGGGATATTGTTTGTGGTCTGGGCTGGAAGACGTTGCAGCATAGACTCCTCTTTTTTACACACGTCAGGAAACATAGTCACAACCTCAGTTCGCTTCCTTTGATAGTCACTGTGTGTCTGCAGGGTCTCTGTATCCGATTCACTCTGGATTTTACTGACGCTGCGCTGGATTAGCTTGTCAATGTAACTCAGGGTTCTGCCCTCATTCAAAGAGGGTCCTTGTGTTTCTAAAAGTCCAGGTGTGGCCAGGTCAGCTCCACTGTAAAAAATTGGGCTCTGGAGAGCCACAGCGTGCAAAGGGCTGGGGTACTGGTACATTTCAGTGCCACTGCGGGACACCAAGTTGCTCTGAAACTTGGGATCCACAGCAGAGGTCTTGAGGCTTGGGCACAAAGAGGGTTTCTTTGGATCGACAGGTTTGGAGTAGCCTGGTCCATGAGCCATCATCCTTTCTAGATCACCTAACAGGCAAGACAAAAATGTGGATTAACCTTTCGGCACACTCCTTCACTGAATAAATACACGTTATTATGCAGCAAAATACATGCTGAGTTAAACAGTTGAAATGCAACATCAGAGAAATTAGAGATTGAAAGATATGATTACCTGTTGACACAGGTCTCGGTCGTGCATGTTCAGTGCTTGCTCGGATGCGGCTGCTGCCCAGATGGAGGCCAGTAGCCCGCGGGGGGTTGGGCTGGGTAGTGCTCTCATCAGCAGAGCGCCGGCGGCAGACATCAACTTGCGATGAAGGGTTAATGAAGGGATTAGTAGGGCTCATTGGACGGAGGAGAAGGCTCGTCTGGGAGGACGACAGACACTCACTGTACACAGAGGTGCACGAGTTCGATAGGGAGCAGGAGCCGCCATCACTGAGCTCATAAAAACCTGGAGAGATCGGGAACAATTACACTTTAGTATTTTTCTCAACACTTACTATCATTTGATGATCAGACGGGTATATGCTTTGATACTAGTTTTAAAGTAAAGGGCTGCAGGGCTTGATGTGCACGCACTCGCACACACCTGAACTTGGACGGCTGTCACTCTCCAGCTGCTCTGTCGAGGCCTTGCTGACATCAAGCTTCAACTCACTGATCTGCTGGTCCAGCTGCTGCAAGTGTGTCTTCAGGCCAACGTCCTGTTTTCGAAGACGGGACTGTAACACAGACAATACATAACAATTTAGCTAAGGCCCCCAGAACTATGTGTGGTACAACCCAAACCAAAATACAATTGTAATTAGAGTTTCTCACGAATGGAAGGAGATCAAGGGTTGGGAGTTATGCAAGCTCCTCAAGCAGACACATGTATACAATTATAGAGAACAAATCTTTGTACAGGTGTGTGCGGGAAATAAAGGCCCGAGGTTTGAATGCGTGTTAGAAGGCTCTAATCTTGTGAAGATGAGGTCCTTTGTTCCAATAAAGGATGCTCTAATGTATAGCCATCAGAAAAACAAAAGCGACTCAGCTGTGGCTGATGATTAACCCCAGCAGGACATGGGGGAGCATTGAAGAAGCAGTGGTGGGTAACTCATTTCTCCCCCACAGCGAGGGCCTGGCCATTGTGTAAACTACGAGAAGAGAAAAGCTTGGGGGTTGGGGTGTAGGACTGTTTGCTTTGCAGCTAAGGCAGGGCATTTACTGTTACAGTAGTTCTTCAAATAGGTGCATCAAAAAGCAATTTAATTAATGTCTGGGCACCTTTTAAAATCGAGTCAGGTCAGTTGATTCTTTGTCAGACTAAGTGTGTGTCGTGTCTACATATGCCGGTTACTGTGTTTTAAATGGGCTGTTGTAAGTCTTGCCCTGCGCTCCCAAAAGTAAAGCATAACACCTTAATCCCTGCACTCTATGGAAAAAGTGTGTCATGGAAAAATCCTCACAGCTAGTTGTCTCTAACACTCAGAGATCTCCGTGGGACTAAGACTCTCTCTGGGAGCCATTCACAGGAAAATCACCACTTTAAAAAACACAGCGTTTTTTACATTTCCAGGCATTAGTGGTTAATGATTGCGGACGACCCCCTGCAGTCTGCACGTGCACGGTGTGCGTGCGCGCACAACTCAAAGTCCTCCGGGTCCTGCAGTGAACCTTGATTTATGACACCTATCCTATTTCCTACCCCCAGCTGAGAGCATGAAAGTGTGTCTGGTAATAATTGAAGAATGAATTGCTCGTGAGCATCAGCTGACGTTATGAACGCACGAGGACAACTCGACTATAAATGATGAATGTGAGTAGTTCACTCCTTCTAAATAAGAATCATAGTCAAATAAAGTGATGCGTTGACACCAAACTAACTAAGCCCCCAGGACCTTACTCTCCTTATATTGTTTTATGGCATTTGATTTGAAGGACTACCTACCAGCTGTTGCTTCAGGGCTGTCAGGGTCGCCTCCAGCCGCTGCTCCTCAGCCCCGATGATCCTGGCACCTTCCGCATCTGCGTGGACAGAAGTGACCGGCTCCTCTCGGTCCATCTTGAGAGCCCAGCTCACCATGTCGCTCTGTCTGTCTTTAAGCAGATGCAGCTCCTGCATCCCGGCCAGGGCAGCCTGCAGCCTCTCCCCAACCCTGCTGCGGTCCACTCCCGCTGCAGCAGGCATCATCCCCACACAAGATCCTTTCCTTTTCAGCATGCTGGAGAGGGGTGTCCGGGCATAATAAATAAAACCCAAATGCTGTATAAGAAACGTCCTCCGACTGGCGCTTCTCAGAAGATCACTGCCTGCTTCGTCACTATCTTGCTGCTGCTGCTTCTCCTGACCTGTTTGGTTTTTAAACTACCTGTTAGAATAAATGATCAGCTCAAGATGAGAGACTGGGCTCCACCCACAGACCAAATGGACTTCCTCCCTATTGGTCACTGGGTTCCAATGAACATTTGGTACTAATCCGTCCCATTCAGGTCCTCACTGGAGCTGCCTAGGCATGTACTCATCTGCATAATAGCACATGGCATGATGGGCATACCGCCGTGCTTTTTCCCCCCGTCTTCTGTTGTTATTATTCTCTACAGTAGTCGATACAAGTGCGTTCAGATATTTCATGACCTCAGATTATCATGAGAAAACAAACACCGACACCTTTGTATTTCCACAGCTGAGGCATGAAATACACATATTTAATAACATAATTTGTAGTTTTGTGTAAAATTCAAGAGTTTCATATCACCTGTACATTGAATTATCCTGTAGCATGTTATTGACTTTAATAAAATCTTCAAGGATCTTCACAACATCATGTAAATATTCAGTAACCATCCATTTAAATCTACTACAAACAAACGTATTAGGTAAAAATCCTGTACGGAAATAGAGTCTTGAACTACAAAGTGAACCCTGCAAACACCCAGTGGTAGATTAACAGCGCCGCCCTGTGGCGGTTGGTGTTGCTGCAGTTTCTGATGACATTTAAGTAAAAGTGCCAGATGCATAAAGAGACGTTTTGTCATAGTCACATAGTGTAACGTCTAAATAAAGGAAAAAAAATATGAAAGCTCACTTTTCAGTTTGTTGACTTGCACTTGCACCGTCGGGGACCTGTAACTTTAGTTGGAGCCACGTGCATGTCAGAAATCATCTGTGTATAAATTACCTTTGAATGCTGTAGTCCACATGTGGTAATACCATAGAGTGGAAGGATACTTTCCTTATTTTCAAATGAGCAACTGAACAGTATTTTATTATTAACGATATCTCTCACATCCATCCATTTTCATATGTTATTAGTTATTTGCATCTGTTTATGGTTATTTTGTGTCTCTGTGAGTCAAAAAGATGGGCGATGTAGATTGAGATGCTGGTGGTGGCAAAAAAACAAAAACACCAACATATGACCGGAGAAACAGATTCAATATTAGTTTCCTTAACATATTGATATGATGACAAAGAGCAGGCATTTTTAAAGATTCTCAGACCAGTTGTGGTTGAAACAACTTCAAATCAAAATGGAAGCTTCGGTCACCAGTTCCATTTAGTTATGTGCAAAGGAAGCAGCAATTTTTAATGAAACCTCAAACTACAGTATACTTTCAAAGCACAATATAAGCCTAATTAAAAATAATTTAGTCTTTAACTAAATAGCTCTGGGTAGAGTGGGTAGAGCAGTCGTCACCGATACCCTGTAGTAGCACAGACACAGGACTAGCAGCTGTCTAAACAACAAGGGGATCAATAAAGTATTAATTATTATTATTATTACATGTCTAATACAATCACATTATTAGTTGTTAATTGTTTTTATCTTAATTCATATATTTCACATCATCTGTCACACAAACACACATGCATTTACACACACACACACACACACACACACACACACACACACACACACACACACACACACACACACACACACGCTCAGAGGGTCGGATTATGTGCATTAAGCTGGTTAAAGTATTTTAAATCCCAGTTTAATAAACCTGTCTTCTTTTTCACTAATGCGTGCATTACAAGTGGATTTAGGCACTTCAGTGAAAGCTTGATTGAGACACTAGGGGGCAGCATCACATTGCTTCTCTCTCTGGAGATTAGTGTGTGCAGGGGAAAGTCTGTATTATTCTCTCACATGAAATTGTGAAATTGAATGATCACACGTGCAAAACAAGGCCATTTACCCTTTGCCCTTTAGCCAGTGCAGCCAGTAAATGTCCTTTACTGAGATATAAATCTAAATCACATGTTTTACTGCCCTACAAAAAACACATTCTCACATTATAGCATATGTAGAGTGAAAGCTCACTTCTCACAGGAATAGCGTCATGTCTTTGTGATGCTGCTGGCTTACAACACTACATTGTGATGCCTGGATGCCCCTCTGCCCCCATCCCCTTCAAAGCATCTCCTCCAGGATGACATCAGATGGGGTATTTCTCTAAAAGGTGCCCTCGTTTTGGTAATGAACAGTGGGCTTTATACTGAGTCAGAAAGGCTCCCTTAACCTCATCCACTCTGTGGGGCCAAATCCAAAAATCTCCATCTCACTGGTGTCTCTTTGTGTGTCTTCTTCGTTGTTTTGTGCATTGATCAGCATATTTTCCATCCTCCCTCCATTTCTTCACACCCACTTAATAAACGTTAAAGCAGCCAAAGGTTAATAACGAAACAAAAGCACATGGACGAGGATTTCTTAAGCCCTATCCACGAACAGCCACAGTGGAAACACTGTTTGTACCTGCTCAGGTAGATCAAATGGTACAGCGGCAGAATGCTGTTACAAACAAGATGCGTGGGATGAAAGTCTGAGGGGTAAACATGGGTGTGTTGTCATATGTGGGACTGAGCTAGTGTCTTTGTCTGTGAGTCTATCTGTGAGAGAAGAAGACGGGGAGAGGATCTGTTTTCAGCTCTGTGGGCTTACAACTTCAAAGGAGGAAGAAGGGATATCATTCATGAACATGATGCTTAAAAAAGTGACATTTTTCTGAGTGCGTCTGTCTGTGAGTGTCCTTGTTGCGTGGCAGGGGATTCCCATGCAGGTTCTCTGATTGTGAAAATGCTTCTCCCGTCAACAAAGGCAGACATTTTCAGAGATCAAAGTGCGCCTCCCTCGCTCTGACACCTCTGACCACTGCAGTGCAGCAACAAGATTTTGTTGCTTTAATGAATGAATGAACAAAGAAAGCTACTTTTTGATGTCAGGGCGCAGACAGTCATCGGATGTCTTCCCCCGGTCATGAGCTACAGGTATTAAAGTGAGTATTACTGGCAGTGAAATGTAGTTCTGCAGTTACATCCTTTTAGGGAAAGGGAACCCGTGAGTTTATCTCCATGGTTTTCAGTGTTTTTAAACCTTACATTTATTTTTAATGCCCCAAATGATTTCTTATCTAATGCGACCCATGAGACATGTTAGGGATTCCAGTAGGCTGGTTGGCAAATCCCTCGGTCTTAAAGGCCTGAAACAGAAAGTAGAAATCCCATTTACTATTGTACATATAACTTCGAATGACTTTAAATGGTATCAACCTTCGATGCAACACGACAGTTCCCAGGGTTTTATAAAGTATTACGAGATATGTTTTGCTTCGTAGCTGCTAGTGCCTGCGGATACTTTCAAACCTACTTGAGTAGTCACTGCACAATCCACCATGTCAGTTTCCAATTCATTGTCAGTGGAGCAGCTCAAGGATTTATCTCCTGATGAAATCCCAGATTAGGGGCTTGTTTCTGTGGGGTTTTGCTTAAATTGAGAGTTGTTCATGCCAGAAATGTTGAATGAACCATTTAATGTTTTCTTTAAGGATACTTTATTTAATCCAGTTAGGTTATTTGATTAAATAGTGTGGTGGGAATTTCATTGAACCAGTCATAGAATGAGTTCTTTCAGAATTTCTGAGTCCAGACAAATTGAATAATATTTAGCTGCACTGAAAAAGGACTTTTGACCAGTTTTGATAGACATGTGGAGACTTGTCCCCAAAGGTGGACCCGACCGTATCTCTCTCCATCATCTTCTCTGCTGTGTGTTGAACTACCTCTTCAGACTTTCAGTTGATTTGCCCTCAGAGTGTGGCGGCCCTGCGCATGAGAGAGACCTTTATGCTGCAGGCTCGCAAAATTATCTCCTCATCAAATTTTATTTGAGCTGAACAAATTTTTGTTTATTCAGCAAGCGGTGGAGTCCTGCTTCCATGCTGTACTCCTGCAAATCAAAAAGACATCAGTCTAAATTAACTGATTTAGTGTTACCTTACACATGTGCTACTCTCACAGGGGTTCCAGTAGATAGTCTATGTCTCTCGTGCTGCGAGCTGGGGGAGCTGTTCGGAAAATGCCTGTTTTTTCACGGGATTTGTCAAGGGGCGCAGTGTGCAACGTACAATTGGCTTGAATGTGATGTGGCATTTTTATCATATTTATATGTTTACACCTGCTTCACCCACCAGTGTTTTATGAGGGTTTGAGATAACGTATGCGTACACAGTACACAGTCTGTTTTGGCTTTGGAAAGGAAAAAAGCCAAATTAACTAGACACAAATCTGAAAGACATCTTTTACCTGGGGATGGCAACATTTCAGGTATGGATGTAAAAGTGTCAAGGTCCATAGAGGGGCGACTTATCATGGCGAGTCTCTAATGGCCCATATCTTTTCATAAGCAAGGAGACAGACGTCTGAGCTGTGTAAGTCTTGGACATCGTACTCAACTGACATTGTCTGGGAAGCCTCGGTGAATAAACTGAATTCCACAGATGCTAATAAAGTGGATGGCTATTACTCTGACGTCATTTCAATGATGAGATGGCTCTAGACTGACCACACACTCTAACTGGAGCCTTTTATTTCAGCTCTAAATGCAGGACATACCTAAAAACACTAATAGTTCTTTTGTTAGTGAATTGTGAGCAGCGGGTGAATCCTTATAAGGTTCACGTTTGTCATGTTGGGTCAAATCTTTCAGCAGCCGCTGGAGAGATTGCCGTGACATGTATCACACACTGTGCAACATCGTGTGTGAATTTTAACTTTAAAGTCATTTGAGTTCCCTTTACATGCATGGAGTAAACACAATACAGAAGAGGAGTCTGTTGCGCAAAGAGACGTCTGTGAACATCATTCCTGATGTCACAGAAACCTACATTACAATGTCAACCTGCCTTTTGTTCTGTGTGCACTGTTTATATGTGTTTATCAAGATGGTGGCAGAGACATGAAGGACTGGTTTGGCTGCAACGAGCAAATTTCCTCTCCTCCTTCAGAAGGGCAGCTATTTTAACAGAGCAAGTTTCTTCTTGCACACAGGAACACCAGCAGACACGGCTTTAGACATCCGCTAAGCTATCTCAGTGTATTTGCAACACAGAGTGCGGAGAATCAAACCGTCCCTTGTCCAAACGTCCCTCATGTCTGATCAGCATCGAATTCTGTCATCAAAGCTTCACTGGATGAGCTTGTACTGATAAATGTATCCTTCGTTTGGGGATTCACAGGAGTATGACCTCAGGCTATACGTGCTGAGTTCTGAAATGCTGTAGCCTTCGACTCCCCACAGGTGTGCTACTTTAACAGGTTTCTTTATTTGCAGAATCGCCTGAAGTTTTCCACCTGTGAGGTGGACAGAATAGCCTCAAGGTGGCATTAGAATCTTTTTGTTCAAGCAGAAGTGTTGTTCATCAAATGTGAAAAGACAGCCACACTTGGCTGCCCGTTGTTCCGAAATAGAGCAAGGCGAGGTCTTTGCTTCGGAAACATGAAAGCAGAGCTACTGCACACAGATGATGACTCAATGTGCGGTGTGGTTGGCAACTACCACCCCCCAACTCCAACTGCCAACCTGAAGCACAACAATCGAAACCCAGCAGACTCACACACAGGCAGAATCTGCAGTACGAGACTGGGTGTGAGGAAATTAGATGTGATTGGCTGACGAGCTGAGGCTCATATTAGTGTAAGTCGGTTCAATCAAAATACTACATCAGAGAATGTTAATTTGCAGTCGAGAGATCAAATGTAAGACCCCGGGCTGACCCCTGAACACTTGCTCCTGAACCCTTTACCCCCACTTCTGGTGTGCTAATCCTACTGGAGCTCTCCAAAGGGAGCTCATGCGGCCCAGAGGAGATGGACTGGGAGAGGATGAGGCTGACAGCACCAACACAGCTGCCCTGCAAATAGAGTCCTTCAGTGGTACTAAAAAAACTCCCTAGCACCTACTTTCACAGATGTGACCCCTATCGGGAGGAATTCCTGCCCCGTGCTCACCATATGCTCACCGCTTGTGAGGACACACTCCACGGTGAACATTGCGTGCTGGCCAGTGATCTGATGGCTATGAGAGGAGTACGTGAGTGTGTTTCATTAGACAAGGGACCACACAAGACTGTTGTTGGGTATTTCCATAAACATTTGAAATAAAAGGCTACATCTATCATAGGCACAAGATTAAAGTCTGATTTTGCACAAACAAAGGCTTGGGGCCGCTTTCCCAGAGCCATCATAGAGTCAAAAAATGTCCCGGGAAAAAATGTATCTTTTGTTTTTGAGGTGTTTCCCCACAACCTCTCCAACTTACATGTCATTAAAGTTATGAGCAGACATTTACGGAGGCAGGATCACATTTTCATCTCCGAAGGCAACTCACAAACATCAGATCAACAAGTTAATCTGTCACATGAAGAGCAATGAATCTGACAAACAGGACCCAGAACAATAAGAAAAACAACTGCTATGATTATTTCCCTAAGGAGGAGCAATTACATTTCCTTCTATCAGAGAAAGAGTGAGGATTAGGAGTGTTTGTAACAAGATAATGTGCAGCAAATGTTTGCGAATCTCCCTGAATCCCCCCTCACATATTTGAGAGCGCCGAACTGTACCAGGAGACTGTTAAAGTGCTGTTTTATACTGAATGATGTCCTTTGACGAGGACACAACACCTTATATAGAAGAAGCCAAAGGTCAAGTGTGGAGCACATGGAGCCATTCATAATATGTCAGAGAGCGGTTGGTGGAGGCTGTGGGAAAGTTTTATCTGTTGAATCACCTAAATCTTCTTTCCCTGCTGTCCCTTCTGCTCTCAGAGCTCAGCCTGCATTATGTTTATGGAAGATAAAGACAAATCACAAGGCCATTCCACTGTGGCAAGAAGAGAGATGCTGGTATATGTCATGTGCATCGGTGGTAAAATGTCTCTGCTGCCTTTTATTGGTCATATATTTCTCGGCTTGCACAGAACTTTTATAAATCTTTTTGAAATCCCAGTATAACATATCAGGTCAGGTATTTGAAAAAGCGCACAGCCAGACAGCTATTTACATCAGTGCCCCAGCTCCGAATTAATTCATGGTTGTGTTTGGATGAGACACAGATTTTGATGAAGTGGCTGATAGCGCAAACGGGTGCTGAGTTTCCCAGCTGCCCAAGCCAAATGTTGGCATGCTTGATTAGAAAGGGAACTTGTGGGGTGAAATAAAAAGACTCCATCCCTGACATTTTCTTGCGGTGAAAAAGCTGTGAACTACAGGGGAGAGGCAGAGGCCAAGGTCCAATAATATAGCTCTTCTCTCCAAGGCCAGGTTTGACGCAGAGAGCCCGACGCTCGGCAGGTTGGGACAGAGCAGGTCTGTGTGGCGAGCCAACCACAGAAACTCTGTCACCTCTCTGTGCTGCATGGAAATCCCTGAGTGCTGTCGCTAACATCTTCCCACAACAGCCACATGTTGACTCAGTTAATTTGTGGAGCTCCGCTCTCATTTTGTTACACACATAAAGATATTTGGAGACTGTGCGCTCCTGATTTGATTTAACCATCCATTAAAAAAATCATTTAATTAACATAAGTGAAAACATCATGTTCAGTTACTGTTGTATACACCTGTACATGCTAACGCAACCCAACCCCATGACGGTCATAAATCCTCAGTTGCTTTGTTTATTATTTGAGTCATAGCAGGTGCTGGAGTTGTGCACTGGAGTCTGGAGTGTATTATACTATTGGCCAGTTTATTTAAAATAAATGAGGGGGCCAAAACATAAACATTGTCTTCACAGACGGCAGCATTTTGAGTATGTATGTGATGGCATTGTGGGTCTGTTGCTTGAGCAGTTCACCACTTGGAAATCTCTGCAAATTGGATGAATTGCTCTGATGTTCATAGTCCCCAGAACATTAGTTCCACTGACTTTGGTAGTCTGACAACCTTTTCTCTGGTGCCATCAGCATGTTGACATTTGGGGGAAATGTCTCATAATTGGCACTATTAACTATAACTGTCGATTGTGTGCGGTACAGACATTCATGTTCCCATCAGGATGAACTGTACTCAAATAAAATTATACCAGTACAAAGTGTTCTTTTGTCCAATAGTTATATTTATGTCTAGTCCGTGCACTATGGTTAGTGCTAATTAGCAAATGTTAGAATACTAACAAGCATTGACAGTAAATCTCCATGTATCTCTTTGCACATGTATACAGTTTGCACATGTGCAGCTATGCACCTAAGTAGAGCCTCACACTACAAATACTGTGGCTGCTTTCTTCAGTGGGTGCCAAAATATGAAAGCAATGGGGAAATTTACTGTTTATCGATCACAAGTAAGAGTTTTAACTTGTATAAATGATGTAAAACTACCACAAAGTGCTATTGTTACATGAAGCTTTTAGACAATGAAAGAAAACAGATTTTATTATGATCAAATCTGTTCCAACAGAACAGATTTAGACAAAATGCTGGAGGTTCAGCTCACATCAAAGCCCCAGTGAAAACCACCATCTACTGATTAGTCCCTATTAGTTCTCTGTTGGATGGGGATGCGCACAGTGAGAGGCCTGGGTATCTCCTTGGGTATCTGAGCTATGTAAACTCACTGCTGTGGGTCATGGCGCAACAACTCCTTCCTCCGAACTGTGCAAGGATGGTGGCATATGTGAAGAATAATCTCACGACTCTGTTCTGGACGATGAGTCACAGATAATGTCATCGCCCGGATGAGATCAGGAGGAAAAGAAGAAGAAGAAGAATCCACTTTATTGTCATTGATACATTTTACAACGAAGTTTCTTCTCTGCATTTGACCCATCCCCCCTTGGGGGGAGCAGTGAGCAGCCACAGGCGGCGCACGGGGAGCTAGCGCTGGGTGTCTCGCTCAGGGACACACCTGGTGTGGGGGGGTGGGCTGGGTGCCTCAGCTGGGAATCGAACCCGGGGCTCCTGCTTCCCAGTCCTCTGCCTTAACCACTCTGCTATGAGGCTGGAAAGGAAAGGAAAGATCCAGGGTGCCATCTCTGGCATAAATGCTCAACTCTCAAAGAAGTTGCAAGAATATAAAAAAAATAACTACTATGAGTATTATCATATCATTATTATTACATCAACGATTGTCTGCTACAGAATCAGAATCTTGTTACAACTTGTCAAACTTCACGTGGGTAAAAATGATGAAATACAGCTATATGATAGATTTCCTACTTTTGATGGCCATTTGTATTGTTTCAGCGTTGAATGAAGTAACACATGTCGAGCCAAGAGGATTTTACAAACCCCACTACAGTTTAAATTCTACTTATGTGTTTGTCGTTATTGTTTTTTAAGTTGCTAAGTGAGGACTTGTTGCTCCAAATCACCACACACTCAGTGCCCCGTGGCCACAAACGGTTATACCACTCAGTTACAGAGTGATGAGTTTATGTGCATTAAGAAAAAAGGGATTACTAGACGGCTACAATCAAGAGCACAGAACGACTTTGCCTGGGGGTCAGGGGCATGTGCTGCATGGAGAATGAATAGCCTCTATTAGGTAGAACTTGGTAAGTTAAATAAAGAAATAAATTTTGAATGCGCTAAACAAATTTAAATTCTAACGAAAAGGCATTAATGATATGCTAAGAAAAATATCATTATTGGAAGCAGAGTTGGGAGCCAGACGTAACTAAATCACATAGAAAAAGCCAATGAAAACTAACCAAAATGAAGCATGAATGCTGTCTTGTGCCACCAAATATTAGATTATGCAAGTAATCCTTTCAGTCAGTGATGGCTTGGAATTCGAGGAGGCATCGAAGGCCAAGTCGTGTCAAGCATCAACTCTTTCTCGCCAGCTCGTCGCTACGCAGTCCCCGCTGTGTGTGATTGATGACTATGGCTTATACATGACCTAGCCCAGTGAGGAGTCCTCCCACACTCACCAACACTAAACACTGCAGGGTTTTTACTCAGCTTACATCACGCTAAGATGAGCTATAATGTAACTCCGTATTTCTTGAATGTTGATATTTTCTTGAGAGCACAACAAGTATGCACTGTGATACGATAGGCCAAGAGCCAGATACCGTCCTTAAGGACTCGTAAAGCTTATCCCTCGTACCGGATGGATTAAGTGGAGAGTTTGAACTTGAGCATGGAAAAACATGCCTCTGTTGATGCCTCTTTTTGTGGGTTTCAGTTTCAGGTGGTGTTTGCCAGACATTCAACTGTGTTGCAACATAACCGACGTTATAATATTTTCATAACGATAAGCCTTCATTCTGCTGGGTCCAATCCCAGTATGGCAACATTGCAGCTCCATCTTCAGGTGCCAACTGTGAGAATCACACCTGATTTCACTGACAGCTGTGATGATCACATTTCATACACTGCAGTTATTACAGTCAAAATATTGTCTCTGCGTCTGAAAAGTTGTGCAATGCAGGTCTAAACTAAATATGAGCACAAGGAAGATGTTGTTGGTCAAAATCTCGTTAGCTTATTCTACAAATTTCATTCATGGTTTTTGCTCTAAGAATTCTTTAGGCAGAATCATTTAAACGTGACAAATCATAAGAGGAAGAGAGAGACGGAGACAGTGAGATAACAAAGAGGTACTGAGAGTGTGGGAAGGGAGGACAGTGAGAGAGAGTGGGTACTGTCTTTCGGCCTATCTGAGTACTTGTAGACTTTCTGAGTGGTGGTGGTGGGGGGTGATGTCTGAATTATCTACATTGTTTAAAATCCCCATCCCTCTTGTGTCTTGGCAGACGAGGCACAGGCCAGAGTGTCCATGTGGGTGACTGTAAATGAAACATTCCGCGCTGAGTTCAGGAAGGGTTTCCTCTTGACTCATCGTTCGTCATTGCATAAAGAGTGCTCTCTGAGGCGAAGCAGCCCATTCTTCTGTCTCTGGTAAGCTAGGCAGTAAATTCCCAGGACCTTCATTGTTGAAAGCTCCATCCTTTCCCTAGATACGTCGTATCTCCCTAATCCACCTCTTTGGAACATCTGCTGCGATGCACCTACAGCGACTGACACATCTGTAACTGAAGCAGCTGTGTCCCCCTCAGTAGAGTAGTAGTAAAAGTAAAGAGCAGCATGTGATTCCAGCCTTTGATTCCGGATAAATCTTCTTGTGGACAACTTCACAAAATCACACCAAGTGGCCAATTCTTCCTAATGCATTTTGGAGAGGAGTGAAAAGCTCTCCACAGGGAGTGAACAGGCCTAGGTAGACCTCACATCTGAAGCGCAGCCTAATGGGAAAGCAAACAGTGATTACCAAGGCCTCTTTACAAGGAGCAGCTTGCAGTGAGAGTGGAGTGCTGCACCTGAACAAGCATGGATGTCTATGCATGTTTGTTTTCATGTAGTGCATGTAGCTGGAACTAACTGCATCTTAATGAGTTATGCATAGTTCACTGATGAGTTTGATTAGGTGTCTGATCTCTATGCATAATGATTTTGCATGTTGCATGTCCTTCCTTTCTGTCCTTTTGTTTTTATTATCCGTCCTTATAGACCGCAATGTGCATAAAACAACACAAGCTACACCAACTCTAAGTGCTTGGTTTATTATTATTCTGAACCTTACAGGCTGAGCCTGACAAGAATTTATGTGGAAAAAAGTGAATCCAATTTCCAATTATTTAAACAGGTACTAGACCAAAGAAAACGTCTAACGAAGAGGTAAGTAGCTCATTATGGGAATGGTGAGACTGTACACACACACACACCATGTGCATTTGTTACATTTACAGGATATGATGTTATAAGCATATAACAACACTTTTCCAGCAAATGGCAATAAATGAGTGAAATAAAAATGATAGACTGTCTATTTATGGTGACTCCTGTTTCTGTATTTGTTATCACTAAACTTTGGTATTAGTGCATTTATTCTTTTTAAATGATTCCTAGCACGGCATCCTTGTGCTGCGGTGTGTCGTTTTTCCTCAGGGACCATGGTTGTTGCACAGAGGAGCTTTCTCTGCAGCACACGGGCCCTCTTTACTCTGTGTTGACTTAGTAAATTACTTGGGATGTCAGGGCCCAACCACAGCTTATCCTCAGAGAGGGGACGTATATGAGTGTGTATATGTGTGTGTGTGTGTGTATGTGTGTGTATGTGTGTGTGTGTGCGTGTGTGTGTGTTGGGATGGGATGGGGGGGTGGTGTTGGTGGCTGCAGAGTAACTGTGAGAAAAAAGAGCTGGAGATAAATCATTGTGGAGCACCAGAGGGCAACAATCACACACTGAATGTGTCCCTAGGAAAAACACAGTGTGTGTTTAGGGACTTGTCGTTATATTTCCCACAACAGGGATCTCTTTCCACTGTTTCTGCAACATTACATGGTAATAAGCTAAAAACTGAATATTACAAAACACACTTAGCACTGCTCTTTAATCATTTTGTTATATTTACAAGATGCAACATTTTAATTCCAGTGGAAAATGGCCTCTGAGATTTTTTTTTGTGTTATGTAATATGCCTTAATTTAGAGCATTGAACTTCAAAACAAGGCTTCAAACATGTTCTTTCCCTTGTGCACAGCCAATCCAGGTGGATGGAGAAGTCCAGTCAGAGACAGTCCTGCAGGGCACACAGCTGTATAGTTTGCATGCTGGGTGCTTGAAGCTGTTTGCACTGTCTGTCTCAGTCAGGTGAGCATGCTGCACACCTGTGGCCCCTCTGCTTAGTTCTGTTTGCTTTGACACCTTGGATGCTGTCTCCTTCAACAACGCATCTGTCATCCACGCTATCATCACCTCATCACCCACTCACCTACCACCTTCCCTCAACACACTTTTTTTGTTTCTCCTTGTTATCAACAACTAACATTTTTATCTTTGCTTTGGAAATAAAACAGAAATTATACAGCTTCAAGCAAACTGACGCTGGGATATCTTCTCTCCCCTCGGCTGTTGGTGGGCTGTACGCTTGCACAATTTTGCGGGTAAGGCTGTTTGATACATCGCCACTATTCTCCACTCCTTTGCACTTCTTTTTCGATTTTTTTCTACTTTTTCTAAATCACATTTTCTCCTTCATCTGTTCACAGATCACGCTAAGCTATTGATAGAGATGGTGGTGGAGGGGGGGGGGGGGGCAATGCGGGTAAAGGGCGACTCTGGTGCTGGGTGTCAGTAGCTCCCCAGCACACACTCTGAAAAGATGTGACTGAATCTTTGAACAAGTGAAGGAAAAATGTATTTTAAAGAAACGCTTTGTGTGCAATCATCAGTCCGTGATAGTGTCTAATTTGTCATAACATGCTTTGCATTTGTTGACATCCCTCATCCACCTTTGAATGGGGTTTCATCACTTGGCCACATGTCTGCTGAATTATAAATCGGACTGGTTGTGGTGCAGGAACCATGTTAGGCAAGACATGGAAATAGAAAGAAAGTCTTTATCTTCACATTAAGGAGGCGGTAGATTTCCTAAGCTGTAATCCTTAAAAACAATGTGTTTTTATTTGAACCATTACAAAAATGATCTGAGAGCTGGGGGGGTGACGTACCCTTTCTAAACTTTTAAGTGGAGACATAAGCTGTCCGAGCGTCTTGTTAGAGAAACCCAATTACAAAAGTTGAGCCTGAAAGGGCCTATGGTGTTATGCATAAAGACTTCTCTTATTATTTGCATGAAATTAAATGTCATTTTACTCACTCTTGCAGGTGCAAAAGTGTTTTACTGTCTGGTCCCACACTCAGAGACATAGTCAGTGGAGGCTGCTCTGATACAGATCTTTGTCATCAAAATCTTTGTCAGATAAAGCAGCCCTGTGACACTGGACATTCACACAACATAACCGGACTTCTAATGTTTTCCAGGCAGTGGAGCTGAGGTAGGGCGGCAACAAGAGCCTCTTTCAGGGGCATTTCAGCGCCTGACTGCTCGCCGTGTTTGAACAATGTGACCACAAGGCCTTCGTGATTTGTAGCTTTGCTGCATTCAGCGGAGCTAATAAATCATTAAATCACCTTATTCACCACTGAAGAAAAGGAAGGAAGATTAGAGCAGCACGAGAACCATATGCAGAGACAGAGTAGAGGAAGAAGGGGGCCAGATGAAACTGTATGCATATTGTTTTGACTCATAAATACTGAATTTAAGATTGGAGTGACAAGATAATATTAGAGCAAATTTTCATTTGGCTCAAGACTTTCAATAGAGGGCCCCATAATCCAGTTGTAGATGTGGATTTATGCAAGATTAATGAGGCAAAGAACCATGAGAAGTGTTTACTGTTGGCCTGTCGAGTTCCTTTCCTGTTGCACTGACTTGTTTGTGAGTCGTGTGATTTAGTGATCTATCAATCTACCTCTGTGTTATTTTGGTTATGTGCAGTGAGTGACTGAAGGAGGGCGGTGTGATGTGTAGCTGCTTTGTCCCGCACACATAAACCCACTGTCTCACCCGTCGACTCTTCCAGGGAAAGTACAAAGCCTTGCCTGGTGGTCTGCACACATGCCTGGATGATCTGCCCAAAACAGCCTGTATGGTGGCGTGGCACAGACACACCTGCTTTGTCAACACCATCTTCCTCACTACTGTGGCCAACTGAAAATCCATCCTGTATAACTGCAAAGACTATAAGGCACCATAGATCTGAAGTAGCAGAATAGTGAATACTTAAAGGAAAGAACATTGAATTCAATCCAGGTGTGGATATCTTTTCATTTCCTGTTGTTTGCTACTCGGCAATTTTAGGTATAAAAGTATTTGATATACACTACTAGTCAAACGTTTGGACACACATAGGCTTTAGCATCTTTTCCATGAGAAGACGCACGTCTTCAGCTGTGTTACCATCATTGCAAAATGGTTTTATAATGATTAGATATTGTCTTAATTTAATAAACGTCCGTTAGCAAACATAATGTGTTGTTGGAAGATAATACTGTTTAATGTTTGATGATTATGAATGTTTATGTATGTTTATGAAAATATTCCTTTTATATGGACAATGTCTACGTTGCATTTCAGTACTGTACAAAGAACAGTGAAAACTAAAGGAATAAACATTTAACTGGAAACTGCATCAGTATGTCGCCTTAATTTGGCATGTATGCTAGCATGCTAACATTTGCTAACTGTCCTAAAAAAGAAATTACATTTAAATACATCTGAAGGTTGTGTGAATGTACTCCAAAAGTAATGCTGGAGTCCATTAAGCTGGGTCTATTATTATTATATTATATAGAGAATATATACACACAATTATACGCAAAGTAAAATTCATGCCAGCTGTTTTGGTCTGCAGGATTGTAAAGGTGTAGTTTGCAAAAATACAACAAGCAGGGAAAATCACTGGGGGCAGGAGATGATTGGAAGAGATTTGACTGAAATAGAGAGCAGCTCATATTCCTTGAATCAGAATAAAACATATTTAAATATTTGGGTTAATGTGTCATTTTGGCTTTATGGGTTTGACCATTCTAACAAGCTCCACTTTTTTTCCCTAGAAGGCTTTGAAGCAATGATGGTTAGCAGATGACCAGTTATTAGACTGTATCCACTGGTACAAACATGAACAACCTTGTTCAGTCCATCCGATACCTGCTGAAGGTGTCTGACCAAGGGACAGACCAATTAGACATGAAATTATTATTAACTCACTGGAACTAAATCAACTGAAGCTCACGGCCCACATCAAGTAAAAACGTTTTCTCCTCATGTTTTTCACTGTGTCTTTCTTTCTGATAGTTTAGAAACAGAATGGCTGCGTATACCTCTGGAGCGCCTGGGTCTCTGAATGACCCGTCTCCACCACCTTTAACCTTTCAGAGACTTGAGTCCCACCACCTGAGTGGTGTGTTGTCCCCCAGTGTTCACCTGATGTTTGGATAGACTAGCTGCTTTTCAAAACAAGGGGAGACATGACAGGGCAGGTCATCAAAGACAGAGCAAAACAAAGAGTCACATTTCACAGACCCTATATCAATCAAACATCTTAGGAGCACAATCGCATTCGCACTACCTACAGCAATCTCACTGGCTTCAAAGAGAAACCTGCGAGGGATTTTTTCCTTGCTTCGGAATATGTGATGGTTGTGGATCGTCAGCGGTGCCTGTTATTGTCCTGGTAATAAGATTTAGAAATAATGCAACTTGGAAATTAGTCCTTTGTCTTCCATTTTTGCAGTAGTAATACTTAGCCCTGCACGGCAAGCACGGGCACGCTCCCGTACATTCCCAAACATAAATTATGGCAGGACAAATGAATTCGCCTACTGATGTGTGTGTGTGTTACCAAATGCTGCCATGTCTGCTTTGTGCACAGGAGGCTGGTTAGATGACTGGACTGAGATATGTGGGTGTTGTTCTGGTGCAGAGATCTACAGAGGCTTGTGTGGGAAGTTGACCTGTAACTTTTTCACCGTGTTCGGGGAAAGCTCGGTGTTGGTTTTCCACATTTACCAGACTCTTTAAATCTGCTTAGGAAGGTGTTAGTGGGTGCTTGTAGCCCTAAACATCCAGGTTTCATTTGATTCGGTAACATTTATTCACTGGCACAGGTTCCTGTTTTCCCAGCTGAGGTTGATGCATCTTCTTTGTAATGTCCTGTTCGGTCAGACTGTTTATTGATATATACTCATCAGTCTGTGTATGGAAGTTTGTTTTCCCCCTCACCACCTCAGGCACCCCGTCTCTCTCACCCACCCATCCACCCACCGCCACCCACCTCACCTCCACCGTACACCTGTCTGTAACAGACAGCTGTGGGTGGGCGGGCCTTGGCTGTCAGAGGAACATTCCAGAGAAGAAGTCACCCCGTTAATCCTTTGAGTTTAGGCCCAACAGTCCTCCACCAGTACCCCTCACTGCCTCCCTCTCTCCCATGGTCCCTAATGGCTCTCCTTCTCGGCTCTGGCCAGGCTCAAATGGGATTCTGCTATGTCAAAGGTAGACACTGTGAGAATAAGATTAAAGGACGAGTCCCCCTGCCTGCACACCCGCCCTTCGGCTCCCAGGCAAAGAGGTTTTAATCCCCTCAAATATTCAAGAATGAAAGCAAATATTGTTATATCCAGTATTTTTTGGAGGGAAAGGGCAATTTTGTGGAGATTTGTTTTTAACCAGTTTTTATTCATTTGAAATCCATTCACATGTTGACTGCTGAGTTGGCTTTGTGCGATTTGATTGTGGGTCTGTGTGTAATTGTTTTAGTTGTGAAGGCCATGTCCACACACACAACTCTGTCTCTTGTCTACTGGAAATTTCACTCCTCTAATTACCCATATCACTCTCTGTATCAGTTTTTTCTCTCCCACTGTCTATTAACTGTGATTCAAACAAGAGTCTCTTTATCACCCTGGGAAATTCTGATGTCAGGCCAGATCTTGAACTTGGCAGCTAACCCATTCAGCTGGAACACATATATAGGAAAAGCAGCACAATTCACCATATGAGCGCAGAAGATTCAATTTTCCCGTGACACTGCAGACTCACTTTCCAGATTGAGTGGAACATTTTATCTTGCTCAGTTGGCTGTTTGGTGAGGGCACTTTATGAGGTTGGTGTCCACCTCAGCTAAGGAATATGACAGCATACAATATGAGTGTAAATGAACACTCATTTTGAGAACTACGAATAGTCAATCAATAACTTCCTGTGGGAAACTCCCACGTTCATACAGAAAAAGTGAAGCAACAGCATGTTTGACCTTCTGCAAGAAATCTAATAAACACATATCTCAGAATGTCAAATTACTGTTCACACTAATCAAATAAAATTCTTTTAAAAGGGGACAATGATTCTGAGTCAACTGCTAATTCCTTTTGCATGCATTCAAACGCCACCAATTATTTCCGTAATGACAAGCTGGCTGGACTCTGTGATGTTTGGGTCACACCAAGGGAAGCAGTACAAATGTAGGAGAGGGTGCAGCCCATCCTAACTCTGTTTATCCACAGACCGGAGCCCCTCTGAAGGCAGGGGGGGAAGCTGCACCTGGGCCAGAGGCTATTAAAGCCCTGATGGCTTTTGACAGAAATTTTTTCACAAGTCCGCAGCCTTAGGGGCCTGCCAGTGGTGAGATTGGGTGCCTCCACTTGCCCATTAAAGTACACAAACTGTGCCCACAAACCCCACTCAATGGTATCTCTGTGCTTTAGCAGTGTGTTCGTACATGTGTGAGTGAAAGGAGCGAGGAAGCAGGACTGAGGAGCAGGAGCGCGAGAGACCATGCCAATAGTTAGACGGTGCTTCGAAGTGGGCCAAAATGTTTGGATGCTTTTCTTCAGATATTCCATCAGTTCAGGCAATAATCCAAGTCATCAGGGGAACGTATTCGGAAAACCTTGCCTTGACAACAAGCCAAACTGTAAAAGGTGTTTATGCACATCTCAGCCCAGGGGAGTAGAAATCACACGTGACAAGGCTTTAGCATTGTTTTGTGTGGAGGTTAGAGTTTCAGCAGAGGGAGTTGGCAAGAGGTTTCGATGAAGGTTGACGAGTTTGTTGGCTGAAGAGTGCAGCAGTAAGCAATAGTGTCTGGGTGCTGCTGCACCTGTAACAAGCGCAGCCACATTAACAGATTACGTGTCTGTTTGGGGGAAGCAAATGTTGTTCTGGGCATGGTGCTAACATCACCCCCTGCTGCATTTTGACCAAGAACGTAGCCAAAAGATGGAGCCGAACTGTGAGTTTATAATTAGAACACTACGTTTTAGCGAACAACACAAGCAGACAGTCATAATCTCTCCTCTGTTTGGGGGGTGACCATTGGGGGGGATTATACTGCAGAGGTCGATATGTTAATCATGAATTAGAGGCCAAGTCTGAGTGAGCAGGTCAGCATGAGGTCAATAGCTCTGCCCTATGAGGAGAGTTTCTGTGTGAAAAGCCACAGCTTAGCTCTTAGTAGCCCCAACATAATCATGCAGGAACAATGTACTGTAGTGTAATGTGTCAAGGTTCCCCTGAGCTGAATGTTGTTCTTATTTCTCAAAGCTCACTGACTGTTCAGTTGGACATTGAATGTACACAAAGTACTGTACGCATACCTACATGCGCTGGCTCGTAAATGGTCCTTTTGAAGGGCACTCCTACTACACACGCCACTATTGATCCATTTATCTGTCCTCAGTCTGTGCATAAATCTGTGATGAGAGCTGAAAAAGCACTATCCACTTTTTCAATTCTAAACTGTTCCCTTAGGGGATTTGGCAAGTTGTCTGAAAATGGGATGATACAAAACTTTTGCTATGTATGACTAATTCCTGAAGACTGTGTCAACATGGCAGTTTGTTAAAGACACAGTAAGAAAACACGCAATGGCCAAATATATACAATAATACGAAAGAACATGTAGGAGAAGAAGAATAGCTGAATGTCAGAGAAATAAGCGATTAACCTTTGACAAATTAAGACTCACAACATGTATAAAAGAGTTCTTTATTTCTAATAAACATGGATACACGTGAACATGTAGGATGTTTTCAGGATGCACATTAAAAACTGCTGTACAAAGCACAGATGGATATGCTATAGATCAGTTCAGGTCAGATGCATGAAGTTATTGGAGCTGTGCAGCAAACTATTCATATAGCTGCATTAACATCCCTAACATGAGAAGGAAAGTAGAATGGGGGAAGGGGCACAAAACATAACATCAAACATTAAGACTTGTACAACTCTGAAAAGTACTTTTTAGACACACAAACGACACATACATTGTATGTGTTAAATAATTTTTGTTTGTCAGGACATAAAAAGCTAACATTCTATCATTCACAGATTCAGCAGTCTGTTTAAATACCTTATTTCTACAAAGTGAATTTACATTTTTAAAGTACAAAGTGCAAATACTATGGTTTCCGTTATTGCCGACTGGTCAGGGCAGAGTCTCCGTGAAGAAGGGGGGTCTCAGTTGCCGGCTTAGCCTTGCTTCTTTGAGGGATTCTGAGGGAAAAAAGGGAAATTAAAAAGACATCAAACACATGCAACTGTATTTTTTAACGACTGTATTTTCCTGCATCAGTGATCAAACAGTGTTAATTAACGTGGCCTTATTAATTCAGCTAATTTGGGAGTAGTTGTTTACGTACTAGTTTACTGGAAGATAAGACTTCTCCTGGTTTTGTCCCTGTGAGACAGAGAAAAAAATGTAATGAAGCTTACAAACACATTATGAGGAAAAATGCACTGAGTCAATTCAATCATCAAACCATACAACTGACCCAACAGCTGTCACATTTTGGTTGTTGACTTTAAAAAGGTGCAGACGAGTTCATTCCTTACAAGTCACTAATTCTTATTTACCATTTGACTATTGTACCATCAAATCAGTATGCTGGACTTGCTGTCTCAGCTCACCTTCTTCTTTGGTCACCCCGAGACAGCCCATCAGCTCCTGCAGAGACAGCGCCTTGTCGTTGCTGATGTCACAGTACTCCACAAACTTTTTCACACACTTCTTTGGCTTGGACTTCTTGCGCAGGAAACGTTTGAAAGGCTTAATCTCCTTCTTTCCAATATCCCCACTGGAGTTTTTGTCCAGCTGACTGAAATACCAGTGAACCACCCTCTCTTCCAGAGTGTGGCTCGGGTCAGGCTCGGCCACCCTGAAGGACAGATTTCCCTACATCAGTTCCTAATAAATGCACATCCATCACTTCATCCATGTCAAAAGCAGCAGAAATGCAGTGTGCTACCATTTTGTACGTTTTTGGTAAATGACTGAACCTCAGTAATCATACGATGAACATATCCACTTGCAAATGTCATACCTTCCGACGGATGCTGGATCTGTCACAGCGTGCACCATGTCTGTTGACAGCGCGTCAAGAACACTTGTCAGGAACTCTGTTTTCTTTGCCCCAGGACAGCCTGGAAAATAAAGCGCAGATACTCGAATTAGTGTGTACAACCATGCATTATGCAATTCGCGCGGACGAAAGTGCACGTATATGTCAACAGACACAGAAACACTGTGTGGCATGGAATGCTGCCATCATAGGTGGCCTAATAAATGTCTGGGGAGGGACGTCATGTAACAGGCAGCAAAGTTTTACGTGAACAACACATAATATTGGCAGAAGAGAAAATAAACCCAAATAACACTCTCGCAGTTGCCTTTTACTCCCTCTCGTAAAGTGTCAGGCCTCCCCTCACCTGGATGAGGAAGATGGTACCTGTCAATCATCCTGGAGGCCTCTGGGTGCTTCAGACAGTCGGAGGCACAAAGGATGTTACTGAATGTTGTATATATGGACAAAAAGCTCAACAGAGCACCTGCAACTCGCCTCAGCCATCAAGGGACAAAATACAATTCTGACAACAGTTTTACTTTTTCTTTCACCTGGGATTTTCTCTGATAGATGGATTTAAAATAGGAGTTCCACAGGCACAACTTAACAGCTGATCTTCAGAGTATGGCGGGGTTACCGTTAGAAATGTCAGTTTAAGAGTTTTAATTAGCCCATAAATCTATAAACCTATAATGTAAAATCTGTCAATAATTGCCCGGCTAAAACCGACACAGGTTTATTACATGCAGAATGATGGGAAAAAATTAAAATGAGGGACAACTCCAGTGGAATGACCCTAATGATAGTAATTATCTCCTAGGTCTTATAGTTTTAAGAGTGAAGAGGCCAAGGTTGGTGTAGAAGAGCTGAAGGCGATGGAGGCCTGAGAGATTCCTGGATTCCTCTCCCGGTTCACCTCTGCTTTCTCACAGTCCAGCTTCCACTTGCTAGTCTGCTCGTGAAGCAGAAGACAGTCTGTGCAGCTTGCTACTCTTTTTATGGCTTAACCCCGCGGGGCCAGATTCTCCTGTGTTGGAGATAATAGCATGCTTTGCCCCTTTCGAACAGGTGGCGACCAGCATCAGCGTAAACACCCACCATCCATCCTCCACTCCGCCTTTCCCAAGTATCGCATGGCTTTAGTAGTCTGCCCTGCTAAGCACTGACACTCTCCTCTTTATACTGAACAGACACGCACTAAGTAGTAGAGCGTTCTTGGATGCAGCCCAGTAAAATATCTGATCCACCTGTTAATGGCCAAATTTCTGCCTTGTGGAGCCTCTTGTGGTAAATGAGTCTAGACAGCCACACAATTGCACCCTCAGAAGTCAAATTGTTTTATCTGGCTTTAGTCTGGAGAGAGATTTGTGGGATGCACTTGGACTTGTTCGAGGCTTGGTGTTTTTCATGGAGAGCACATGTCCTCACTGTAATGCTGCAGGAATCTGAGCGTGTCTCCAGTTCATTCGAACGGGAAGCCGTCAGGTAAGGCTCCAGTCCCTTGCAGTTGGCAGCAAGCATTTTTCATCTAGGAGCAGGACAGATCAGCTTCTGTCTGTTTGGACACTGTTTAGCTCATTAAAAGGAAATTAAGTCTGGCCATTTTCTGTTCCCTACAAGGCTGCAGCAGCAGACTGCTGCTGTCTTATTCCCATAATGATTATAATTATATAATGCCTGAGTTTGACAGATGCAGGATGGAATCAAATTAGGAAATGTTGACATTTTCTCTCCCGTTGAAAACCCAAAATGAGCACTACTATTTAAACACCTCTACGTATGTAATATCTACTGCCTGCAGAAAGTTGGCCAGTAAGCGCATGTTTGCATGTGTGCGCCCATGTGTTCCTGTCAATAAGAGGGAGTGTTTTTCTACAGAGCCACATGGGGCAGAGCCCTGTCAGCACTCATAGCCACAGCTCCCAATGCCTGCCCCAGTGCTACCCCATTATTCCACTCTGGGGAGAATACCAGCCAAATACTCCGCTTTCCTCTCCTGCTGCTTTCAGGGCAAGTTGCTCCTTTCTCGCATCTCGCCCCATAAACCTCTCAACACCAACGCTTCAACAGTAAATGGGCTGCAGCAATGTGAAGGCAACATTTGTAATTATCCCTGCTTCGTACAGTAACGGGGTTTACAGCTGCTGACGCAATAGCTCATAAAGAAAACAAGATGTCGCATTTTTTGACTGTGTCCTGGCATTATTTATAATTGGAGGACTGTCCCGGTTTTTTGACAGGTTTAGAAAGTCTGTATATTTGTGTGAGCATGCATGGTGATTACATAGCTGAAGTAGAAGTGTTTTCTGTCCTACCACTACATGCATAGGAGGTGTTTGTTAGGGTTTGATTTCTTTCTCTTGGGATACTTGGCTGTTTTCCATCCCATCATCTCCCCACACTTTCTGCTGACAGTTACACACTGTAATTATTCCTGCTCAATATCTTAGCAAAAATATACACCCCTAGTACCACTGGCAGGCAAAGATGAGTACATGTGTTAGTCTAAGGAGCATTCGTCTGTGACGGTCTGTCCCACTGTTGCATACACACTGGACTAGAGTCCTTGATGCAGAGACAGAGCGCTGCTCTGCGGCTAAATGAGGCACCTGTGAGCAGCGAGCACGGCTCTGGCCCAGAACACTGTTACATAAACAGTTATAGATGGGACAGGAACAGTGGCAGCTCTGTTTATATGCTGCTGGATTATTAACATGTTTACCAAACTACCAAAAACAGCAAATCTGCCAAGAACCAGTCACCTAGAAACTGTGATATGGTCAGATGCAGCTCCTGAAACCTAGAATTCGACTCTGCAATAGTATTATGACAAGTCATGTAATGATACTGAACTTATAAAACTAAATATTGCTGTAATTATCATTTATCATTATGCAATTGAAACAAACCTACTTCAACGCTCTTGCACTGTAAAATCAGTAAAACTGTGTCACTGTGTGAAGTTGTCTGGTTAAGTAGAATGTGTGAAAGTCAGAAAAATCTAGGGAGATTAAAAAAAATGACAATTAGAGAAACATCCATCGGATTGAAACAAATCATTTAGAAATTAATGAAACTAGATATGTTTATGACGGATGGTGATAAAACGGGAGAAATGTCTCACGTTTTTTAAGTTAAATGATAAAAGTGTCCTGCAGAACATCCGATGCCTCTTAACGGCAGGATATTGAGTCAACAAAATCTCATCTGTAATTAAGCTCACCCCATGACCACTGCCCCCAGACTCCTATCCTGCCCTCAGCTCACTTATCTACACTGTTGTCAGTCTTTCAGTACCTGCCTCTAGCATCCTATTACATATTATCTCTACTATCTCTATCTTTCCTCCCTCCCGTTTCTCCTCCGTGATATCATCCCACTGTCCTCCATTTGCCCTGTCAGCTGAAGATTAATTCTGGCCCTGATCAATCTCTGTCTCTTTGCTTATTGACCAGTGAGGAGCAGCATCTGGAATTCCTCAACTCTTTATCAAGTATTTCCTTGACCAACAATGCTAATGATGTAAACAAACACACACACACCACACACAGTGTTATCACAACCTTGGAAGCACAGCAGCGGTGGAGGCTGGCTACTGAAAACTTCACCATGTGGTCTGAACAGAGAGGAAAAACAGACTTGGAGACCCACCTTGGAGATGTCTGCTTCTGTAATGGTCCTTAGGTTTCGTCGGGTGGGCCCTGGCATTGCCATCACACTTTGGCTGTTCATACCTGCAACAGAGCACACATCATGTGAGAAAATGTCATTTCATTCAAGGAGAAAGAGATTGTTTATAACAAACTAGAATGACACTCATATTTTCCAATTACAGCCATACAGTTAAATCTCAAGGATTAAAATCATTGTTTTGTGGCAAACCAGAGGCTGTGAAAAACATCCGAAAAGATGGGAATGATTTGGAGCTGGTATAAGGACAGAAAGGGGAGGGAGAAAGAAAGAGATTGATAGAGCGACAGACAGGGAGCTTGGGACACAATGAAGCTTGCTGCTGCGTGACTGGGCCAAAAGCTGACCTGGGACCAGGAGAGAGAAGGGGGAAAATCCACACTTCCATATGTGTGCTAATGTGCTGTTTGGCACGCCGCCTGGGGCCTTGTTAATCTGATACCCAGCCTTGCTGTTCAGTAAGAGTGTACCAGTGCCCCACTCTGCCAGCCTGACTGACCTCGAACCTGCCGCTCACCAGACCAATGTCTGCCTGCATTAGCTGACTATTGTGTGCTTGGGATTCGAAACTGAGAAAACTCTTTTGCATCAAAGTGACAAACACAAATACATAATTTTTACATTGCATTATTACAGATCCTAAGATGCTGAGATGGAAGATTAGGTTTTTCTAAGTGCATGAGGCTGTGTCATCCAGGGACTGCAGCATACTTAAGAAAATAGGGACTTGGTTACTCTGCTAATCTGCTAATCCTGAGCTAGCAGGGTAAGCAGAGGTAAAGGAGAGGGCTGTGCATGCCCATCCACAAATGCTGGTGCACCAACACACAAATAAGTGAAACACTGCTTCTCAAGAGTTAAATAAAGATGTGTGATTACTAGATTTAGGCCCTTTTACCTTTTGCAGGAATTCTCAGCAGTGATAGTCCCACCTGTGTATATACCGGTAGACAATGCTAACTCATCTGTGAGAACTCTATAGCTCATGCAGTTTTCACTATGGCTAGATATTTTCATGCAGATTTAAATCTGGCTCTACCCAGATTCACACAACACATCCCCATTGCTTTCAGGGAGAGGAATACACAAAGCTAATTCTAACATAAAAAGTGGCTTTGGGTCAACTCCACTCGCACACTTTTGCCAGTCAGACCACATTTCTGTTCTGAAGGACTGCATTGCACAGCTTGCAGGGGTCTTCATCAGGATCTTCAACATCTCCATTGTCCCTCCGTGTCTCAAATCTGCTACAGTAATTCCCCTGAAAGAAAAGCTGCAGTAAGCAGTCTCAATGACGACTGACCCGTGGCTCCCACTTCTGTCACAAGCAGTTCAGCTTAGTTTGTCCACCACCAGTTTGCATAGAGAGCAAACAATCAAACCCAAAAGAATGGTTAAAAAACTCATAGACTTGGGATTTCCCATGTCCACCTGTGGATCGGCCCACATAGGGCCTCTCACCTCGCCCCTTGAATCCAAATTTTGCCGTACTTCTACAACGAAGTGACAGTAACCTGAGATTTGTATAGGTTGAGTTTCATCTACCTGGTGGATGTCCCAGGTATGGGTCGTCCCGTGTCAACCAGCACACACCAGCAGTAGCCGGTGGAAGGATGGCATTGGACAGGCTTGTAGAATCCTCCTTGGGCACAGTCTGGTATGAAGACAGCATCATTCTTGTGCTGCCTTGCCTCTTCCTGGGCGGACTGTTGCTCCTGATCACATGACGAGGCTGAAGAGAGACATCAGGGGTACAAGAAGTAAAGATAGAATAATCAGCAAAGGTGACGGAGGATTCCTCACACAAACACATAACCATCTGTGAAGACAGCATTTACCTTGGTGGGTGTCTAGGTTGTGTGACTTGGCAAATACAAGCCCAAGACACACGCTTGATAGGAACAAGACAGTTTGTTTAACGTTTAAATTTGAAGACATTCCGGATGAGATCTGTCTAACACAATGCACAACATGCAATGTTTGTAGCTGCTCGCTCATTATATTCAATTCCTGCAAAACCCCAGAGGAGAAGGAGGAAGACAAAGGGATGGAGAACGAGTGTGAGGCAGTGTGTGTAGACTGCTATATCAGCCCGACCCACTGTTTACGGACATTAACAGGCTAATGACTAAGTACAGCTCCCAGTGTCCCGAGTTAAGTAAATATTTGAACACTCAACTGCCCTCTGTGGATGTGTGTGACAGAGCGAGAAAAAGGCAAGACTAGTAGAAGTGACACACTTCACACACAGTGACACACTACTGCTGGGTACTTTAAAGTATCAGGGGCTTACTGTATATGTTCGTGGTGCTGTTGCACATAGTGCTTTCTTTTGTCCGTGCATAGAGAATGCAGCAGTCTCCACAGGAGAAAGATTGGGCTTTGCAGAACCTCAACGGGCTCACTTTACTCTGAGCGGCAGCATCTGTCTCTGCTGTGCAGCTCTCTTTGAGCATTAAACGCGGGGATGGAAGTACGGCTCTTCTGGCTTTCATCACCAATCTCTCCCTTTCTTCATTGCTCGCCCCAAGGCTCGGAAGCTACTGCGGGATTATGGATATCCCTTTTCTTTGTTTATTTTCATTAGTGATCTTTACCCACACAAAAGAAACCGAATGAAATGCCTCCCTGCAATCTCAACCGACTCTCCTCGCTCCAGTTCATCCGTATGTGCTCTCTTTGTTGGGGTGGCTGCTTTTTTTTTCACCCTAATACCCCAAAGAGCACATGGTAATCAAAACCATCAATGTCGCATTTCTCAGGCTTTTTTTATTGGTTGTAAATTATGATAATGGGATTCACACACAAATGCACACAGGGTTCTCATCTTTAGACTGGCCTCAAAATAGCACTGTTTTATGCAAAAAGCAGCATATTTCCCCAAAGAGCAGAGAGGCAACTAATCTGTATAATAAGATAAACGTGTGTGTGTGTGTGTGTGTGTGTGTGTGTAAGAGGAGAGCAGAATGGGCTCGCCAAAAGAATAGGAGATCCTGTGTTTGTGCCATGTGCTGATAATTACAGATATGCTGCAACGCGATGAACCACAGAGAAGCATATCCTCAAAGCCTGACGCACTCCAACACCAAGACGTATTGGTTTCACAACCAACCATCTGTCCTTAAAAGACAGGAACAGCCCCAAACCATGATTGCTCACACAAGTAGGAAAAACACAGAGCAAGCTTTCAGTTGAGGTTTGCAAACACCCGATCACCGTCATTAAGGAAAAACTTTTCTTTGAAACTCACATGGTGCTCTGGTTCTGTTGTTCTGACGGCTGCGAACCTGCTCCGTCCACAGAGTGGGATACTGGGAAATTATGTCTGAAAGAAATCACAAAGGCAGCTTTATTAGCCCCAAAAGAAAACACACTAATTTATCATTGGAGCCAAACCTGGTGGTTCCAAAACTCACAGACTGTAAATAGCACATCAAGGTTATTGTATCATAAACTGCTGGACTGGATGTGGAGGGTAAATTGCATATGACAGCTGTGACCAGAAATGCAGCAGCAAAAGACAAGGTTGTGGACTATGACTGTAAGTCTCCCCCAGTCTCAGCAACGAGCATTAAGATGAAATTATAACAGTCCAACAGCGATGGATTGAATCTAAAACTAGAACTATACAAAGTTATCTTTTCTAATATTAAGTGAATGTATAGCCTCACCACAAAACATCATTACAAGTGCACAATGTGCAGCAAACATGTCTTTTCATAAATAGGCACTACATAATATATGATTCATTTATATGCAAGCAGTATTGTCTACAAGTAATATTGGTTATACAAAATGTTTTATGTGTTAAGGATGATCACCTGTAGACCGTAGTGTGGTCGCCATATAATATAATGACATAGCTTCTTGTAAAGCACTTGAGTAAATGCTGAATTTACATTTTGTCCGCTTTCTTGGCGTACTGTTTTCACCAATGCCTTTGAGTAGCTAGCTAATGGCAGATAATAGTAACAGTGAGCATAAGTTCTCACAGTCTGACGTATAAGAACTCACCTTCTTCATCTACAGCCGGCTGCGGATCCACCACTAGGCCAGTCTCATCTGCATTTAGAATGGAGAATATTTGCAAGGAGACTACAATTACGAGAGTAAGCTAGATTAGAGTACACTTCATCATGAGAGATTTGCACGTTGCCCGGCCAGGAAGTATGGTGGCAGAAAGATATATAAACAGTGGTGAAAAGGTGTGTATGTGCTGGAAGAAGAAAGCAGTGAAGAAGAGAAGAGAGTGGGACTATCTACAGTATAGTGGTCATATTGCCCCATAGCATCACTTCATGCATAAAAGGAAGATCCTCGTGCTTTGGAGGACAGACTGAGATCAGTTATAGTGAACGAGGACCTGGGCTCTTCTCCACCTCTCCATTGCTTGTGTTTGAGTTGAGCTGTGTGAAGGTGGGAGAGAAACAAACGGTGAAGAATGCAGTAGTCAAGTTTGAGATGAACCAATTTGCAGTGGGAGAATGAAGCTCAGTGTTTATTTGGTCTCTGTTTATTTGTTTGATTTGTGGTTGGATGGAGACGGGGACGGAGGTTTTGAGATGCTTATGGTGAAACCACGGCCATAGGTGTGGTTAACCTCAGTGTGGGTCACTCACTCAGCTCAAAGTAGAGCACGGTTAATGCATGAGTCAGGGTCTCTCTCATGGGTTGCTCCACAAAACAGAAAGACATTTATTTTAAATTACTTTTTTTTTTTCTTTAACAAACACATTAAGTTTAAATGTAATGTTTTTATATGCCATCCAATCATCTTCTCAAGCATGTGTGGTGAACAAAAATACATCCAGTGCGTGTGACTGACTGGGACAGACATGTTATTACTCTGCTCACTTAACGGATGGAAATGCCATTTCAAAAAGCGTATTTATGATTCGGATTTACGACAAACCACTAATGACCTATCTTTACTTTGTGGCCTTTTACATGACTGTAACACCTCTTTTAGCATCTGCCAGGAAACCCCCGCGCTATTTGTGGTCATTTGTAGCATTAGTTTAACTGCTGCGTGTCAGTCGTCAGCTGCACACGATTCCAGCATGTGAATAAATGTATCACGTTAAGCACCAGAAATGTCTATGGTCAAGTATCTGATGTATTGATATGTATATTTGATATTTGATGCTTGACTTTGCCAGTATACTCATAATAAAAGGACAGTATTAACGGCTGTGAAATGCTTAGGTGCTGATGGGCTTCTGCTGAAAATCAAAATATTGATGCAATCACTGCTATTTTCGGTGCTGGCACACCACAAATCTACAGTTTATTCTGCTTTTCACCACCCTGTTTATCCAACCAGTTCAAATTGAACCACAACCTCCCCTCCTCTCTCCATCCCCCCATCCAACTCCCTCATTCCCTCACCCACCACCCCACCTCCTCTCTCAAATTTTGCATTCCCACTTGATCTATGTGTAATGAGTTGGCCTGGTTTAGACACTATACCCAAGACTGTTTACAGAGGGAGAAGTGTGGACGTAAATGTCATACTGTCAGGAATAACCCGTGTGATAAACACAAGTGGATGAATACAAACTTTCTCTCTCTTACAAATATACACGCATTCATGCATACAAACACACACAATCACATATAAGGAATCTACTCAAATTGAACTTCGTTTTTCAGTCTTCAAGTCATATCAGTTAAAACGTATCTTAAAAGATCAGAACAAGAAAAGAAAGAGTGGTTCCACAGATGGAAGAGGGTCACAGTGAGACATTTCCTTGTATCTTATGACACTGTGCTGAAAAGGAACCAACACAAAGGGAGAAAAAGTTAGAGAAGAAAAGTCAATGTTCTTCCATTTCGGCTGCTCACTGGCCTGCATTTGGTTGCCTGTTAAAGACAACAGGCAGTTGTAGACGCTGCTCGCCGCAGCCTTTCTCCTCAGACTTGTTACTCAGCAAAAGAGTGCTTTTAGATTAGCCTTCGGGCTGCTCACACTTTCAAATTGACAAAATATTACAGTGGCAAGCCTTAACAGGTAATCCCCTCCACACACGTCTGATACGGATCCACGCAAACAGGCAGAAATGCGAATGGATGCATACAAACATACAGTGCATGCACACTTAAATAAGTACACACATGTCCATTTTCAGTCTAAGTCTCACCTGCTTTACCTGGCTCTCTTGTGGTGGCTCTCTCTTGTTTTGATCCTGAAAGCGACAGGTTCAAAGAAATTAAAATTCACCGCACACAGAAAACACAGATGATTACACATCTTTGCAACAAACCGCTGCCAGACTTTAGTAAGGAGTGAACCACAGTGGGAAACTGTTTCCTACAACAGAGACTTCATATACACAGCGAAGATTAAGTTACAGCACAACTGCTGCTGCTACTGCTACAGTACTTCTGGAGCTTTTTCACCATTAGGACGGCAGCAGCTTCCAACACAGCCCCACGGAGATGCACAGTGAGGACATTGGTTATTTGATTTCTTGGCAAACTATCCTCCAAGAACACTTACATTCTTTACAATTTTAACCCTGTTGCTCAACCCTGCAGAGTAGATTTTCTACAAGGCTTATTTATACCACAGCCCCATGCCTTGAGCAATGCTCAGTCCTCTGGTGGCCATCAAACCCTGTGGCCGTCAGTCCAGTCACTGACCACTTTCCCACAGGAGCGAAGATTACACCTCCCACAAACATGCAATGTCATTCTTTGTTGTGTTGAATTCGATTCATGCAGAATTGCAGAGACTGCATTTAAATGCAGCCATTTCACATGTCATACATCAGGCTTGTTGCACAATAACATGTCTTTACTAAACTGCAATATAGTCACGCATCATACATTTTGCTGGTTCATGGGGTTTACCCACCTTGGCATCGAGGTTTCTTATTGGCCACTGCTGAACCACTGATGGGTCGGCCATCGGGGCTAACACACCAGCAGTACCCTGTGTAGCTGTGGCACTGAACCTGTAATGTAAAACAGTGCATGGAAACAGAGAAACGCTTACTCTCTTCTACTGTGGCCTCACCAGTCTAATACCTTGCATCATATTTAAAACGTGCATATGTTGTTTTTTTGTTACCTCACTGTATGTGCCATCGGGGTTGCAGACAGGCACAAAGACCTGTGGAAAGAGCTTCTTGGCCTGCTGCTCTGTGTACTTCTTCTCTGCTACGCATCTGGATGTATCTGAGAACACCACAAATCACCAGAATCACTGCACATCAGAGAGACCCATGACTCAAACCACAGCTTAACTATTTTCTTATGCTGCAAACTAAGAAACCAACATACCAACAACAAAGGTCAATAGAAGATGTTGAATCTCACAGATGATAAGGAGTGAAAGAGAAATGCAGTGAGGAGGGTTGGTGAGGAAACAATTTAAGGCATTTCGGAAGCGGCGGATAGTTGTGTGGCTGGGAATAGAACCAACAGCACCGGTCTTATTAAGAGCAAGCCTGAACAGTGCCTGGTGGTAAAGCCATTACTGAGTGAGGCAGCTCCTGTAGAACATTCCAGTCACCCAAGAAAAGGGCTGATGCACAAGGAAAACCTGACCCTTCCTTAAAGCTTCACTCAGTCTGTCTCGCTTCCCTCCTAAACCTCGAACTTCTCCTCAGTTCAGCCAGAGCCATCCTCCAAGTATTTGTCGGTACAAATGTGAGACAGCATTTTCACCTTTGTGTACCTCAGGTCTTTTTAGCGTGTCTCTGTCAGAGTCAAAATTCATCCTGTAATTCCAGGGATGCTTCATCTCAGCTGAGCAGCAGCACCAGCTGTGTAAACTCTTGGGTAATGTTGGGCAGCGATGGTCACTTTTTGTGACACAATAGCTGCCACGCAGTGCTCGTCTGGCTGGCAGGTTGAAATCCCATTAAAATAATGACTCATACTGAGTTTAAAAATGTTCACCAGTTTGGTGAAGAGGCTGCATGTTGCTGGCATGGCCTACAGAAGACTGTCTCCTAGACACATGCAGGAAAATGTCCACTGGCTTCTCTCAGTCTAGAGTTTTTGTGTCACTGTCACTGAAGAGAAGAAGGGGAAAGACGGTGAATGTTCCAGATGGTGGAAAAACTGGGAGTTGAGGAGCTCTAAAGTTAGTTCCAGTGGAAAAACTCCAAACCATCGTCCTCCTAAAGGGGGATTTGACCAAAAATCTGCCTGGAAGAAATTACAGGACACTTCTGAGAACAGTGATAGAAAACAAATGTGGTGCCAGTCTCACCATCCTTAAACACAATCCCATCTCTGTGCTTTTAGACCTTTGGTTTGTTTCGGCTGCTGACTCGACTGCCGCTGCTGTATCTTTCACCCTGGCCCTCCAGAAGCAGAGGGGGGTCTGGACCCTTGTAGACCCCATGTTATTGACGCATACAATATCACTTGCATGGACTCTTGTCCCTTTCAACTCCCTAGCTGGAATCCTCTATTCTCTGTCTTGGTGCTGTCCGCCACATCCAGATGTCCGCTTAGAGATGTTGTCATGGAGACCCAGTGCGGGCATAAAATCGTGGAATGTTTTTTCATCATATGAGACTTCTTTTTAAGCAAACCCTTTTGCCCACTCTCCCTGCATTAGTGATGTAATATTGTAATGTGTAAGAATGGGGCATTGTCCCCAGTCTGCCGAGCGATGAAGTAGCACTATAGAGTTAGTGAGTGGGGAGGGGGTGAGAGGGCTCAGAGCTGCAGCACTGGGGTGCATGAGCTCTTCCTTACTAACAATGATGGCGTCTGTGAGCTGCCTGACCTCGCTGACTTTCTTTCCCGTTTTGCTTTTCATCTGCAGTCCTCCATCAACCACATATGTTCAACGTTACATTGAGAACAACGAAAATGAGACAATAAATTCTGAAGATATTTCATGCAAATGCCGTTGACTCTACATAGTGAGTTGATGCCAGAGAGCCGAAGGCATTTCATATGAATGGGGAAGGTGCTTACACATTTCTGACAAAATCTAAACATTTAAATTTATTTTTCACTAAGAACAAAAAGGTACAAATGGTGTGAAATTACAAAACTAGCCAGACAACAGCAACCCCCCACCCACTCTCCCTTTGTCAACTCTACTCATCCTCCCAGCACTCAAAGAATCAATTATGCTGAAATGAATTTAACCCACAAGTTTTGACTGTGACCCACTCTGTGCATTTGACAGCGTCAGACGCCACTGAAGCGTGACTTATGATCTGACCTTTGCATGGCCCTCGGATGACCTCCAGCTGGGGGTCGCGGCACTTGGCTCGGAGAAACTCGCAGCGAGATGTGAAAGTCCTGCCATCTGAGGCACACAAGGGTTTGCGAGGACCTCCGCTGCATTCCATGTTGCACTCCTTATCCTGGTCCACCCGCAGGAACTGCACGAGCGTGAGATAAGCAGAGAAGACATTTTCTAAATGAGCCATTTCAAGGAAACACTGAGCAATACACCATTAGAGTTCAATAACCGCAACAAGACGTGTGATTCTGTAGGACCTTAGGATGAACAGGGATTGGCAAACAGATTTTCTGTAAAGGCTAAAGGTGTCGGCTGAAAAAGTCATACAGTTAATTCATAATCTTTCATAACTATTACCGGAGTTCAATGAAGATTTGCTACATTCTTCCATTAATATACCAGAAAACATTGACTTAAAGCAGACAGACACTAAGTTGATTACTACAAGCTCGTCAGGGTGTAGCCATCACTTTGTCTTTGGCTTTAAAGGGCTGGAGAAGACGCTTCTTCTTTTCTTTGCTTGTGCCAACACCTGCACGCTGGCACCTGGAATCGCTGCTGAGGGTTTTTTCCTAAGCCATTAAAAGAGAAACAAGGATGGAGACTCCTAGCTGAACACACTGGATCACCTGCATCAATGCCACCATTGTATCTGCCACCGTGGTATGAAAGCCCCTTGCCAAGCCACACAATGTGACGGTGATGGCGGCGAGGGGGGTGGCAACAAGCTACGACGGCTACAATGAATGAAAAGACTGATGAATGATAGAGTGACTGAATAAACTAGATGTCTGGAAGCTTTGTGCTGCTACAGTGTGAACGCTGGGTTTACACGAAGTTTGCGTGATTCATTCATTTCAGTGGTATAATGACCTGGGCAGCATGGAAAAAACTCTATGCTCGTGCCCACGCAGGCCCCATTTCAGTCAGTCATATCCAAGGATAAATACTTTTCTGAACTCTCTTTGTCCTCTATTTAAATGAAAGTTTTTGTGTTTTTGTGACATTGTTCCGTTTTCAGTGTATGCATTCAAGTTTTTATTAAATTAAATGTCTGCTATTCACAGCTGACACACAGAAACCTTCTCTCAGACCCAGATGCGTACATTTGATGAAAACAGCCAATCAAAGCCCTCTCCTAAATGTCCACCCATCCATGCATTATCCTCACCACTTGTCCTCTTAAGGCTCAGGGGAGTGTGGGATCCTCTCCCAACTACCATCTATCAAATGTATCTAAGAAATGATTAGTACATAGAAACATATAGAGTAACATATGAAAGGACAAATATCGATGAAGATGGCTGCAGGCTCAATAAAAGAAATTGCTGCATCAGACACATTTGGTTTGGTGGAAGCCCCCTGTTTTAAGATGAGCAGGGCTGCAGGGCTGCATGCACCTGGAAGAGAGTTGGCAGAAAAGGCAACGTTGCCCAGGGCCAGCCAGGGGGGTGAGGCATACCCCACTCCATCGACCCTGCTCATAAATCTTCCTGGAGTGGTGGTGGGGTTGTGAGGGGACATCAGAGAGCAGAGGCACGTTCAAACACATCGTAAGAAGAGCCGCAAGGGAAGGAAGAGGAGTCTTTTAAATTGAATGAAATTTTTCAAAAAAAAATAAAAAATTTTACGACCTCTTTCTTCCCAGACTTTTATAAATTATGTGTTATGTGACACAAAATGTATCGTGACAGTGCAGAGACAAACGTTTCTTTTTCTCTAGAAAAGACTGCGTCCATATCTCAATATACTTTCATCCCTCTAGACTGAAGTGTGCAGCGTAACAAAGAAAGTGAGTAAATGTTCCAAATTACCAGTAGTAAACAGAACATGAAATATGATATTTACATAAAAGTACCACTTGGATGCTCCAGTTCATTTTATTCTGTTTATACATATATACATCTTCTTCCTCACCCTCCCACCTTGGTCCACTAGCGGCCTGGTAGCTCAATGGGATAAGCATCAGCCTGGGAAGAAAAAAGGTGGCAGGATCGAATCCCAGCCAGACTCCCAGCCCCTCCCCCATACCAGGTGTGTCCCTGAGTGAGACACCCAGCGCTAGCTCCCCGGGCTGCTCACTGCTCCCCCCAAGGGGGGACGGGTCAAATGCAGAAGACACGTTTCATTGTAACATGTAAAAATTAATCAATGACAATAATTCTTCTTCCTATTAATGTTGCTGAGTTTCTTGGATTGTCATTGTATCTAACTGTCTCCCATCTCCCATCTCTCTCTCTCTCTCTCCCACTGTCCTGCCAGGACCTCCTTCTGAAGTGGTGACCTTCTTTCACCCTCCACTCTGTCTCTCAGAGTTCACTCCTTCAAATAAAGGCCAGCAGGCGTGACAGACTGATCCTAAGGCTGGTTTCGCAGAACCTTCAAGCAACTGCTCCGATAGCGCCTGAGTGCATCCATGCATGCTTCGTGGTGGACCGCCAGCCTCGCCACAGCATACGCTGGCCGCCCCACCGGTCACACTAAACTGGCATTATCAGCATTAGCTCCTGCCAGCCAAAAGACCGACAACCCGAACAGAGTCATTCAGCAGCTCAGCAGCCTCCTAACTGCTCACTGTACAGCACACAGCTCAGTGCCAAGTGCCTGCAAGTTTAGGATAAAGCTCCAAAAACACAGCATGGAAAAACAGGGCCATGAAATCAGCCACCCATGAAATCAACCACCCAGATTCACTATCAGACATCCAAGTGTTTATTTCAGAGTAAATGTCTGCCACACTGCAGCAGGGGAACAAATATGATGTGAAAGCCAATGAGAAGAATCATCATCAGCATCAAAACCTAATACGCCGAGGACCTATACTTCCTGCGTGCTGCTGATGCGTGTGTTTGGCCTGTGAGATGGGCAAGGTTGAGGTAGAGCCCTGACACTCCCCTGATGTCTCATTCCAGTCTTTCCAAACTGGCACCATCGTCATGCACAGCAACACAGTGGAGAATGATGACTGGCCTCTGCAGCACAAGCTTCTACGATCATCCATCATAAAAGGAGACTCATACAAGACAGAACACATATTCTCAATAGGTCTAGACTCAATGTATTGCTCTAATCCTTTTCTTGTCTACTTCCAGGCAGCTGGCTCTCACTTTGTGTTTTTCTTTTTCATTATTTTGCTTTCTTTCCTTTCATGATGTCTTTTTTCTTTGTGCGATCCCTCTTGGAAGATGCTTTTTGCATCTGCTCAAATAATACAAGAGGTTGGCAAAGGAACAAGAGACACACAAGAGAGGGCGAGACGGCGGAGTGCAAGGGAAGTTTTTTTCCAAGACCAACCAGCATACAAATCAAATCCTATTACCTCCCCCTGGCTCTGCAGTATTGTGGGATTGAATGGAGTATGAAGGAGGTGAGCTTCCAGCAGAGAGCACATTGTAGGCTGATAAGGACCTTCTGGGCTGAGAGGCCCCTGCTTCCAGAGCCCCAAGAGGCCCCTCACACCACAGCTCTGCAGGGTCAGTGGGGGACCCAGTTGAGAGCCAATGTGTTAAATGGCCTTGGCGGGAGTTTCCTGCGTGGATGCTAGGATGCAAAGGGGATCATTAGTTTCCAGCATGGTGGAAAGGGAAGAAAGTGACTTTAAGCAGGCTACTAACTCAATCAAAGGAGAAGGCTGTGAAAGAAAGAGAGTTGGTGTGAAAGGCCACTGATGGTCATGTGGCAATGGAAAAAAAAAACTATCATTGCAGGTGCACAGTTTAATGAACAATAGCAGCCACATGTTAGACTAAAATTGGTTTGTATAGGTGCAGGAAAGATGCAGCCACTGTTCTATCTTTTCACACAATATTTCATACACCCATAAGCCGTGTAAAAAGTCTGCCTCATGAAAAAGTTGGGCAAATATCCTGTGTGTATGGCATTTTCTTCAAACCAGCAATAAACTCCCCTGTGTCTTACAAATAATAGGCTATTAATCAGTCTCAGAGTCCTAGAAGTGCTGCGCCCCATGTGCTAGTCCAATAATGATCTAATGAATGACAGGGAGACACATTTACCACATGAAATGCTACTCACTCTTACAATAATTTCCAGAACTACTGGATATATATTAACACGCTTGACACAACGCCTTGTAGGTACAGATATTCTGCGTGTATGATGGTGAAAATTCAGAGGGAGGGTCTGCTCGGTGCAGCGCTTCCTCCCACATTCCAGGACTCCGTCCACAGTGCCGTCGGGGAGACAAGATCTCTCCGACACCTCACCTTTAGGTTAACTACTCATGGCCATTTGTTTCCAATGGGATATTAAAGCGTCTTCTCTGGGAACATAAATAATGTACTGTGGGAGGTGACTGTCACATCAACCTCTAAATCAAGGTGGAAGCTTCTACCAGCGCACATTCCGCTCTGCAGCACCGTACCTGCACTTGATCGTGACCATGAAATTGCCCTCATCTGCTCCGCGGCTGTAAACAGTGCCGTGTGTTTGGGTGCAGAAGACCATCTAACACTGGCACCTCTTGATAAAGAGCCATTGATGCTGTACAACAAGAGAAGGGGTAAAGCTGGCATGCATGCAAAAACGCTGACAACGAACCAGTCAGCTTCTCCCACACAAGCTTCGGCTGTCTCATTCTGCAGAGACCCTCAAATACAGTGACACGCACTTTGAACGTAAACCTCTTCTTCTTTCTTCTTTAACTGGGTCTGGAATTCTCCCATACGTCTACACCTTTTTGGAAAAAAAAACATGACATAAAAGTCTTCTTATCATGAATAATGATCTATCTCCTTGTTTATTCGCGTTTGGTAACAAACGTTGTGATGTAACGTTCACAAAAGGCACATGCGTAACGTTTAGTCTCAGTAAATACTGACTCTAAAATAGTTGGAACTGTTTTGTTGTGAGGAACCTTCATTTTAATGCCCATGTTTTCCACATGCATTTGAAAGAGACGGTGTTCTTCCTACCGTGAGAGCGGAGAACTTTTGAGCGCGTCCAGCGCACAGCAGAGAGAAGAAGACCAGCAGCGGACAGACGCGCATCCTGACGAAGCGTGGCAATAAAATGTCCAAATTGCGCACGGTCCAGATTTCAGTCGGACTTGCCTGAACTTCACTGAAGCGCAAACACCGTCCCGGAGAGGCGCCGAAGATAGAAAAATCCACAGCAGTCTTTGCGAGGATATGTCAGTGGTAGAGAGAGGGCTGCTGGCTTATTTCACTTGGTCTCCTTGGATTCGTCTGCCAAACCATTTGCGCAGACACTTTCCTTATTTCTGGCAGCACGATGAACCCCCCCCCTATCCCTGACCTTTTCCCCTCCCTCGGTGTGTCCCTTTCTCCTCTCTACAATACTAGTTATTTTCTCCGCACCTCCTCCTTCCACACTTGATTTTGTGAACTAGATCCCTTATCGGATGCAGGCTGTTCCCCAGCCGGTAGGTAGGTGTATGTTTTAGTGGGACAGTCTGTTGCTGGTTGCTGAGAAAAAGACGTCAGGTATTCTTTTCCCTCCCTTCTCTTTCAAGACCACAAAAAGAAGCATTTTTTTTCATAGAAACTTGTTAGGCAATTACTCTGCTAGATCCCAAAGGAAGTATTGTCACTTTGTTGAAGGGAAAGTCCATTAAAGAACAGAAGTTAACCATGATTTTATACACGTTATATCATTAGATTGTTATAAAGTGTGCATTTGTAACATTTTCAAGTTGACAGAATTGTAGGAAACCTCCAACTATTTCTCAATTAATCGTTTTTTTGTTGTTCAGGGTTCACCACAGTTACCCAAAGCGACTAATTAACAAAGCTCCAAACAATGACCCAATCACGGTTATTTAAATTTTTAATTATTAAAAGGAAAAGCATCACATTTAAAAACGACAGATGTAAAAAAAACGTAAGGATTAACGAAATAGTCGCTAATTAAATTTGGGTCCGCGAATGAACTGCAGTATACAGCTAAGGAAGTAAGGAAGTTTATTTATTAAAGCACCTGATAATTATCTTTATGTTTAGTAGGAAAACGTGCAGGCTTTTCCCCTGCACACAAAAACTTCATTTGGATGTTTTTTTTATATTCTGCAAAAAAAATCTCACAAAAAGATTTGTAATTTGACACAAGCACTGGGCAACAACCTCATTTGTGTTGTGATAAAGATCAATAATCAATGTAGATGTTGATGCTCTTCTTCAAACAACCTTCCAACCTGTGGCCTCTAAAGCTTCTTTATTACTGCAGAGCGAAATTTCAATGACCATGGCGCCACCTAACGGTGTTTACGTGTAGTTATATGTATTCGTGTTAAAAAAAAACGGCAAGTGTTTGTTGTAAAACATGTGTATGAATCTGATTTAGAGTGTTTCATAGGTTTTATAGGTTATATAGACTATGAAATATTAAACAATACAACAAATACAGGATAAACAACAGTGAAATACAAATGGTTTTATACTGACAACAAATGACTCGTTCGACAGAAAGGTATGTCAGCAAAGATGTATTTTTGCCTTTGACTAAATTTCGACTTCCACACCTGGCCATAAGGGTTTGGGCAATGGGCCTCATAGATCAATAAACACACGCACACACAACAGACTCCATTTCCCAAAATGCATCAATGCCACTACGTTTTACTCGTACGTCACAGTTTCTGCTTTCCGTTTCCTGCCGTCTCTCCACCGCCAGCTGCGTGGTTTAGCGGCATTAGCTAGCCAAGCACACGTTCGCTTTTTTCACGCTTGTGTCTAATGAGCTTGGGTTAATAAGTGGCATCATGTCATACCACGAGGAAGAGGAAGTGAGTAAACCATTTTCTTGAATAAATGTCAACACTTGCTTGACAAAAACAACAGCACGCGGGTTGGCAGTAGCCGTTTAGCTGGTTAGCTGCGCGACTAGCTTAACTCCATCGGTACACAGTAGCTTCTGATGAGCTAGTGCGATATCTAGACTTTATCTGTGAAGCGAATGCAACTATAACTTTACAGTTCCTGTTGCGTTATTTAGCTTTGCGTGTTGGTGGATGACCATAAGACAAAGCAAACTTGAGTTAATAAGTGTTATGACAGACGTCAACTGAGAATATATTACAAATGCCTGACTTATCTGTTTGTCCAATAAAAAAAAAAATAATAAAAAAAACGTATCCGTTTGTCCCCGCAGTATGATCCATACGCATACACAAACGACTACGACCTGCACACGGGTAAGTGTACGCACATGAACATCTGCTCATTTGTAAACATGGGATTGCTTTTTAAATTGCTGTTGTTGTGATAAGCATAAAAGCAGTACACTCACTCCTCTGTGTGAGGCGAGCACCTCATATTGTGGTTTTGCTTTGTGCTTGTTTTTACGTGTCTCTCTCTCCCGTTTTTCCTGTAGGTGACCCCAAAGCAGACCTGGCCTATGAGAGGCAGTATGAGCAGCAGACCTATCATGTCATCCCAGAGGTGATCAAGAACTTCCTGCAGTATTTCCATAAAACAATCTCTGACCTCATCGACCAAAAGGTTTATGAACTGCAGTCCAACCGCGTGTCCAGCGAGAGCATTGAGCAGAAGATCTATGAGATTCAGGATGTCTATGAAAACAGGTGAACTTGGCTCAAAAGGTATCAACCTCTCCTCGTGTTGGTGAAGTTGTCTTCTGTAACAACTTATATTTTCTTTTTTTTGATCCTGTTCAGCTGGAACAAGTTGACTGAACGTTTCTTTAAGACTTCACCCTGGCCAGAGGCTGAGGCCATTGCATCACTCGTTGGCAACGGTGAGTGCTACATCTGCCGTCTTTTGTCATCCATTCATTGATTGAAGTAGTAGGTAACCTGTGTGTGTAGTTCACCAGCTGAAATGTTTCACGTCATTCTTTCCTTGTCATCTTCAACAGATGCTGTGTTTCTCATTCTCTATAAGGAGCTCTATTACAGACATATCTATGCTAAAGTCAGCGTAAGTATTTTCTCAATATAAACATTTAAACATATTCCGGCATCACAGAGGAACCGTGTACTGACTAATAACTAAATAACTAATAAGCTGTGTACTTGATAATCAGGGCGGCCCAACCCTGGACCAGAGATTTGAGTCATACTACAATTACTGCAACCTCTTCAACTACATTCTTAGTAAGTTACAAGAATAGTAACATAATAATTTAAGTATATTCTATCTATATTTATTCTCTCGTGCTGTAGTTATCTTCCCAAAATATCAGCTGGTGTAGTCATAGGAGGATGTTTGTTTGTGAACAGATGCAGATGGCCCAGCCCCCCTGGAGCTGCCTAACCAGTGGCTATGGGACATTATTGATGAGTTCATCTACCAGGTACAGGAGAAAACTTTTCTAATGTGTCATCATCTAATAGGAGCCATTATAACAAAGAGACAAACAAATGTTAAGTTTATTGATGTAGTAAAAGGTTGACTGTTCCTCCTATAGTTTCAATCCTTCAGTCAGTATCGCTGTAAGACAGCCAAGAAGTCAGAGGAGGAGATTGAATTCCTGAGAAACAACCCAAAGATCTGGAACGTGCACAGCGTCCTCAATGTTCTTCATTCTCTCGTGGACAAGAGCAACATTAACCGTCAGCTTGAGGTGTATACCAGTGGAGGTAAAGCACGATGGAGTTGGGGAGTAAAGATTAGATTAGAAAAATTTTGTGTAAGTTAAGGCTCTTTTGCTTTTCTGCTTTTTTAAAAGCAGATTTAAGTTTATGTAGATTCCATGATAGTGTGTTGATTTTTATTTGAAGTTAACATCATGTCCTTCAGCATATTTAGATACGTGGTGGTTAACATTGTTATTTTTGTTTTCCGTATTGCAGGAGACCCAGAGAGCGTAGCTGGAGAATATGGGCGCCATTCTCTTTACAAGATGTTGGGTTACTTCAGCTTGGTAGGGCTCCTGAGACTTCACTCTCTGCTTGGTGATTATTACCAGGCCATCAAAGTCCTAGAGAACATTGAGCTTAACAAGAAGGTAAGATCTAATAGAGAGTACTACAGTAACACTACTGAGTACACCGGGCCTTTCATTTTCTTCTTTTTGTCTTTCAGAGTATGTACTCTCGTGTGCCTGAGTGCCAGATTACCACCTATTACTATGTGGGCTTTGCCTACCTGATGATGAGGCGCTACCAGGATGCCATCAGAGTCTTTGCCAACATTCTTCTCTATATCCAGAGGACAAGAAACATGTTCCAGAGGTCGACATATAAATACGAGATGGTCAGTGAGACCAGTTTTTATTAGATAGTACAGAGTTGTCTGCTTTAATGATTATTTCATTTTATATACGAATTTCTCTGAAATGATGTATCAAAAGAGCTAATAGGATTCTGTACTGTTTTTAGATTAACAAACAAAATGAGCAGATGCATGGTCTGCTGGCCATCGCTCTAACCATGTACCCAATGCGCATTGATGAGAGCATCCACACCCAGCTGAGGGAGAAGTATGGAGACAAGATGCTGCGAATGCAGAAAGGGTAAGAAACACAATCAGCATGTTTCACCAGAGCGAATGCATTTTTTTGCTGTATTGTCATTTTATTATTGCAATTAGTTTGTGTCATTACAACTTTATTTTTACTATTACATGTTAATGTCTGTACGCATATACTGGCAAGAAATGTTTGGAAACACCAAGACAATATTGGAAAGATACTAAACTTGAAAAGGTTTATTTCTGGCTGACCATTAGTGGATGTCAGGTGTCTGGAATGAGGTCTTGTAACATAAAATGTGTGTTGTAGTTATTTAGATGAACTCTGGTGTCCAGCAGCAGTAATAGGGTTCGTTTCTCTACCTCTCTCAGAGACCTGCAGGTGTTTGAGGAACTGTTCAGCTTCGCCTGTCCGAAGTTTTTGTCACCAGTGGTGCCAAACTATGACAACGTCCACCCCAACTACCACAAGGAGCCTTTCCAGCAGCAGCTAAAGGTCTTTGCTGAGGAGGTGCAGCAGCAAGCCCAGCTCTCCACCATCCGCAGGTAGAGCATCCTGTCATTTTAGTGTGAGGCATAGTGAATGAAAGTGGTGCTAAGACAGAAAAGTTATGCTGCCGTTCTGTAGAAAACCTACCATCCATCTGGTCCCTCAAAAAACACATGTTGAATATTTTTATGTCTATAAATGTATCGAAGTCACAATGTATCTCCTCAGCTTCCTCAAGCTCTACACCACCATGCCAGTAGCCAAGCTTGCAGGATTTCTGGACATGACGGAGCAGGAGTTCCGCATTCAGCTGCTGGTCTTTAAACACAAGATGAAAAACCTGGTTTGGACCAGTGGCATCTCTGCTCTGGATGGAGAGTTCCAGTCTGCGTCTGAAGTCGACTTTTACATTGACAAGGTATCATTGAGTTAACAGTAAATAATGTCTGGTCAAATATTTTGACATGTTCAGGTGGGACTGTATGTTTTAACCCCCCACCCTGCCCCACAGGACATGATCCATATCGCTGATACCAAAGTGGCTCGAAGATATGGAGACTTCTTCATCCGACAGATCCACAAGTTTGAGGAGGTGAGTAGTCATCTCTAAAATAGTGGAATAGACAGAATTCTTTAACTAAAGCCTTTCACGTAGAAAAATGTGGATTTAATGACTAATGCTATTACTGATTTTACTTTAAAATAATGTTGTAGCTGTATCTTGTGTTAAAGAGAGTAATTTAGCCTCCATCTCATCTGCAGTTGAACAGGACACTGAAGAAGATGCCAGCCACTGCTACCACTAGTGCATCAGCGAGCGCCGCAGCCCGAGGAGTGTGACCAGCGGCAGACAACAAGATCTGAGGGACTGAATCCCAGTTTTTCTGACAACTAATATTGATGAAAACTTTTCTATGTAACCAGGTGATAATAAAATGACTGTGCTTAAGTGGTGAGTTTTTTTCCCCCTATGATTTTAATGTTAACATCCAGAAGATGGCAGTAAATGCTAAGCAGTGACACTTCTTACATACACAACACAGTACAGGGAAGCCACACATGTTCACAATATTTATCTTGTCTATTTTTCTTTAACTCTCCTTTTGTTTTGCATACTCCAGGTACATGTGGGAGGTCAATGTAGAGATTAAATGTAATTGTCATTGCAGGACAAATACATAGTGTTACGAGTAATTAATGTTTCTCACATTCCCAGACATTAAACCTTTCTGGACACTTTCCCATGTTTCAATGACGGAAGTCACAGGTTGTGGAATTTTTATTATTACAGATCATTCAACAACATTTCCCAACACAGATTTGCAGGGCTGGTGACAGTATGACGGAAACAAAGTTACAAAATGGGAATATAAAAATTAATTTTAAAAACAACACTTGAAACAGTTGTCATACAAAGGAAAACAAAATGACATGTCATTAGCACAAGATACACAAACTCCAAACATCCAAAACTTGACCCTATGATTTTTTTTTCAAAAATATTTTTTTGAACTTTGCATTTTCTATAAAATAAAAAAATAAAGCAAACTGCTCATTTTGAGCATGACTCTTACTCCATCATGTGGCAGTGTCTCTGTGGGCACAATGCCATCTTTATTATCTATAAAAATTTAACAATTCATAGCTTTTTCTTCATGAGTATTTCTCTGACTTCCTCTGTTACTAAATTTCTTGTAAAAGATTCAGTTTTTTTATTGTGGCTCGTATCGAATGTCCAATCAAGTTCATTTATTGTTTCTTTAAGTTGCCAGTTATGAGTAAAGAGTCTCCTTGTAAATGACTGATTCAGTCCACACTGAAGATGGAGGAGTAGGACTAGGTTGTGCTCACTTCTGCCGCATACAGGAGAGTGTTTTGTCCTTGTGCCACTGATCCAGAGAAGCTTTTTCAACAAACTAAAACAGCACTGCAACAATTGCACAAAGGTAAGTGTTCCTCTTCCACTTAGTTTTAGGTAAAAACTCCTCCTGTGAGCATCACTAGGGAAAATATTAGCCCATATCTGAGCTGAGTATCCAACTTTAATTTTTCACCAACCGAACGTATTGAACATCAGCTCTATTTTAGTACCGATTGCATCTTGCAGAAATAAAAAATATCACATTATGAGAAATTACATCATCTTTGTGTCCCATTGATGGCCATCCGCTGGTCTGTGTGTAAATTTGTGTTTGTGGGAGCGTATGCAGTCCAGGTATGATGTCAGATCGAGGCACCTTTTGACAATAGTTCATGGGTTCAACAAGCTTCTCCCAGGACACGTACCCTGCTTTTCATGCTCATTCCCATTAAAAAAAAACTTCTCCTGAAGCACCTAATGTGGGACCATCTTTAACATTACTCTTGCCGGCTGTCTTACTGATGGGTTTCCCTAGACTACACACACTCCACATCCAGTCCTCCCAACCTTGTCAGGGTGGACACACAGAAGTCATGGTGGTGCTCAGACCAGCGAGGCCTCGGCTAGTCATAACTCCGTGATCTCCAGGGGACTCTCTGACAGGTTGTCGCCTTCCTTGTGACGGTGCATCGGGGTAGACTTGGCTGACTCTGTGCGGGCGTTGCGCTCAGAATAGAGCCCGCCATCGGCGTTCAGTGCCTCCAAAGAACGTGCCAGGGCCCGCTGGTCATCCTCTGGCAGACTGTTAAGGTCAGAAGTCAGGAGGGTGCCCGTGCTGCCATGGACTACGTGCACACCTTCGGGACCCTTTAACTCCACAGTAAGCTTGTGCTTGAAGCGCAGTGTGCCGCGACCGCCACCCACGCTCAGGCGCTCATCATCATCATCATCATCCAGATCACTCTGGATCAGCTGAAGGTGAAAAAAAAAGAGGCCAAGATTAGAATAAATGTAGCTGCTGATTAATAGATAAACAAGTGGAAGGAAATGCTTTAGCAATCAATATTTGCAGTAAATAACAGCAACTTGAAGTAGTGAGACGGGAGATGAGCCGAGTATAAAAGATGTCCCAGCAGTCCTGGTTTACTATGTTACAAGTTGCTCTTAGCATTAACTTGTTTTACGCTGAGAGTTTCAACACTGAAGCAATTCAGAATGTAGGAAAACATACAAGTCACAGTCTCAACTGTATACAGTGATTGTATGAACATATATGACTGGAATATCTGGGTGGTACCTCCCCTCCCTAACAGAAAAGTAAAAAAAATCTGGCTCAAGGTAGAAGAGGAAGTAGTAGCAAGAAGGTGCAGCATCAGAGTAGAGGTCAGAAAGAAGCAATCAAAGGAATGCAAGGTCACTCTCCAGCGAGCTCAGACAAGAACAGCACAGGTGCAGACGGTGCAGAGAGATCATCCACCATTCCCAGCCCACCTCAGTGACTGATGACTGATCTCCTTGGTTGGTGGAAACGTTGACAAGTCGGGCTGCAAAGAGCGTTTTCAGCCTCAGGTAGTCATCCAGGACCACCTTAAGCAGGGAACCCTAACAGGACGGCAGTTAGGTTCAAACAAAATCTATCACTTCCTCTAACTCACACACCTCTAGTTGTCATAATAAACATAAATGAAAATAAACTTCAGAGACACAACTGCCTCTCTTTAGGTCGGTTTGGCCCCTTCTCAGGACAGACTGGATGAAGTCTGTGGTCCAGTTGCGTGACTTTGTTCCCACAATGTGTTTGGGGAAGCATAGAGGGTCCACGGCCAGCAAAAAATAAGCTTCTGAGATTGAACATGTTGAGACACTGGCCATTCTAACATGTAGGCGTCTTACCTTGATGGGCCCCTCCCGCATGATCTGGCCCAGTTTGGCGATGTTGTCATACTCCTGAATAGCTGCTCTCAAGTATCGATCATCCTCTGGCTTCGCTTGAGGCTCGCGACCGAATGTTCCCTGTGAAGACAACACACACACACACACACACACGCGCCTGCTTACATAGAGTGTGATGGTACAACTCTGACTCTCAGGTGGTTTTGACATATGCAGTTTGGGTTGATGATAGATGTTGGTACTGACGTGTGTGCGTGCTGGGCTGTTCCACAGGTCAGTTATCTCGCTCAGGTTCTCGGGCAGATCGTCTTCGTGGTCAGCCTGGGCGGCCAGCTCCAAGTTGCGACAGAATGGGTCCAGCCACACAGGATTTGCCCTGAACAGTCAAAGACCATTATACAAACGTGAGCAACAAAAACTAAACAAGCTTGATTTTCAAAATGGAACATCCGTGTCCAGCTGTAGCAAAACCAACAAATTACTTTTCATTTGTTTTGTCAGTTCAAGAAGAAAATGTGACAACATGAGTTTACGTTCTGGAAATTACACTCAGCACTTCCTGCTTCTACCGCTTGCCTTTCCACAACACGCTGGTGACAAGAAAGCAAAGTACACTTCGTATAATGTTTCTTCAGCACACACTGAATGTCTATTTTAATTCTTGAAGTTGTGGAACACTTGCCCTCGAACTGAAGGAAACACTGACAGTGAAAGAACATTTAGAGAAGGGTGATTTTTGTGATAATTCCATTTAAGCACTGCAGAGACGTAGAGGTGTGAAAATTAAAGTTTTCATCTCACCCCTCGAAGGAGTACTTGTTAGTGTTGGGCATGTCCAGGATATCCATTAGACCTTGGTTTCCTGCATGGTAGAGAACAAATACTTTAAAGAAAAACAGCATCACTACAGTAAGACTGAATACTGTACGCTGACAGGCGGTAGAAGCCACATCCTGGAATTAACGGCTGGTGGGACTGTCCCGAGATCAAAGCCGATTCTCACCTGATGATCCTGCAACGATGGCTTTCAGCTTCCTCTCGTGTCTGCAACACAGCAAAAAGAGACGAGTCAAGAGAAGATAAACATCTTGATAACACCGCTCAGACCGTATAAGAAGGTTAAATGTCTCAGCTCGCAAATGAGCGAGTGCACACAAAACTACAAGTACGTTGAAAAAGGCCTTTTGCATAGAAGAGTGAAGCATTCTCACACTCTGCGATAATGCCAGTTCATCGTGACAAACAAGAATCCAGCCAGGCACAGCAGCACAGCCAGGATAATGATGACCAACTGTAAAAGAAAAAATATTGAAATAAATCTTAAAATCACTGCAACGTAAACCATCTGGGTCCGGTGTTTGAAAGTTCCCGCTTCACAGACCTGTAGCGTGGAGATGTCGTCGGGCAGCTTATCACCGACAGCCGGCTGAACATCCACGACATTGTATGTCCTGAACAGGTTTCTCAGCTGCTCCTTGTTCTCGTCGATCATTTGAATCACCCTGCAAAAAAACACGGAACACCAGGTGAGTCAGGACTCTGGCAGCACAGCGTGGAATGAGCGAGCGTTCAGCCAACAAAGGACACCTTTCAACATCTAGTATGGTGTTGGTCTGGTTGTTGACGACGTGGATCAGCATATCTGTTTGGCCATAATTCACCCTCCCTTTCTTGTCCACATGGAACTAGATGAAAGGATAATGAGACAACGGTATCAGCCATTTATACCATACAAACACAAAAGGAAACAAAGCACGGTGCCAGTAAGAAGCCTGACCTGTATGTCGTCTAAGTTAACAATAGCTCCAGTAATGTTGGACAGCAGGCTGATGAAGTCCTCCTGGTTTTGGCGTAGCCAGTCAGGGATCTCATTAAAGACTATCTTGACCCTCTGGTCATCCCGGAGGATATAGATATTTACGTTGGTGGTTGTGCTGTGGCCGGCGATGTCGCATGCCAAAATCTCTAGCTGAAAATAGCCTGGATTGTAGGCGGTGAAGAGGTCATAGGTTCTGATGATGCCATCGGTCAAACCTGTAGAAATCATAGGACATGTTCTTTGTTGATGATTTATTCACTCATCCATAATCCTGAACACTAGATTCTAGAAGTAGATCAAACTACATTGTAGGAAGTCACAGAAAGTCTGTTTTGTTAAATTCAATTTTACATTTGAAAAGAAAGATTACATTTCATCATTAGCTGTTTACTGCAATGAGACATATTTGCATGCGGATGTTTTAAACCTGAAGCTCACCAATGGTGAATATGCTGCCAACATCCTCACTACCATTATTCTGTGACTGGAAGTAGCGGATTGTAACAATATGGTACTGGACCAAGCTGTTGTTGCCAATGTCACTGTCTATCGCCATGACCCTGATCAAGTCTGAGCCCACTTTGGCATTTGCTGCAACTCCTGAAACAAGCAGAAAGGGGAAGTTGGTGATTTAACACAGACCAGTATCTGTATACGTGCACAGAGGAAGAATGCACGTCACCTGCAGTGTACTCCGCCTTAATGAAGTGTGGTGTCTGGTCATTGATGTCTTCCAGCTCGATTCGTACTTCCAGTAGGCTGGGGTCATGGGTTGGGTCTAGAGCTTTGGTCCGCGCTGCCCTCTGTCCCCTGGGAGGAGTCCAGCTCCTGTTGCTGGAAGCCTTGATGATGATGGAGTACACTGGGATCTCTTCACGGTCCAGACTCTTAAGCACCTTAAGGTCTCCATTTAGACTCAAGGCAAAGTTTCCATCACCGTTTCCCGCTGCAGGAAGACAAATTGATAACAACATGACAGAAGGAATGTTGCTCAGTAATCTAGAGCACAAAAGAAGTACAAGATCTGACCATACAACGGAGACCAGAGCCTCCAGATTTACTCTAAAGCATCATAATTAACAAAAATACTTTCACTGATTTACATCATATACAACAAAATCAACACAACGCGTGCCTTCGTGTGAAGAACTTTATATCACCTGCAATGAAGTAGTAGACGACGGCGTTGGAGCCCTCGTCTGCGTCCACAGCTCTGGTTATGTTCCCCACCATTGTACTTGGGGGGGAGTGCTCAGGCAATGTCAACACCTGGTAAGGCAAGCTGCCGCGCTGAGGTGCACCCACATATACAAGACGTAACAAATATACAGTTTAACAGCAGACCTTCAGCACACCTCACCACAATACCACATATTCACAAAGCCTCAAACTCACCGGTGGCTTAAGGAAGACAGGTTCATTGTCATCAATGTCCAACAGCGCCACCTGCAGAGGCTGTGTGGTCTCGTAAGGCACTGGCTGGCCCATGTCACGGGCCACAATGATAAGCTAAAAGAGTTGTTTGTACTCAGTTAGAGAAATGCACGTCTATCTACTCGAGCGCATCACTACACACCTGCACGTGCACAGACACACGCACGCACACACACACACACACACAGTGTTGACTCACGCCATAGAGGGCCTGTTTCTCTCGGTCCAGCTTCACAGTAGTTGTGATCACTCCAGACATGGCATCGATATGGAAGTTTTCCCAGTCTCTGTTACCTCCTCCAGTCTGCAAGAAGATGTAACGGACCTCTCCATTCACACCCTTGTCAGAGTCTGTTGCATAGACCTCATACACTGGCAGACCTGGGGGCTGCTCCTATACGAAAGACAACTAGGGTCAATATGAGCGGATGTCTTTAACTGCACAGACTTTAGACGCTAAACATGGAATTATGAAAAACGATGTGCTATAATCTACGCGGCAGCAGATACCTCTAGGATATGGATTATAGTTCCATTGGCGGGCCTCACAAACACAGGTCTGTTGTCATTGACATCTACAACTGTGATGATAAGGTCTGCGGTGCTCCACAGAGGAGGTCGCCCCTGGTCTGTAGCCACCACAGTCAGGTTGAAACGCTCAGAAGACAGAAGCATGCGGCGCGAACGCACCAGTCCCGTGTTCGGATCCATGGAAAAAGCTTCTGAAGACAGAAGATCAGCGTCTAAGTCAATCAAACTGGTCCCAAAGTTAGAAACGTAAAAGTTTAAATCCACTAAATAGTATCTGCCAGGTGCACGAGATGAACCAATAAATGATATCGCAAATTCATTCACAATCACAGGTGACTGTAGATAAGTGAGGTGCATTACCTGAATTGGGTCCCAACATGGTATAGAGTACTACTCCATTCTCTCCTTCATCCAGATCAATGGCCTTCACTGTGATCACCGACGTCCCACTCGGCTCATTCTCAAACACGCTGGTGTTGAACACTCTGTCCGTGAAGCGCGGCCGATAGTCGTTGACATCAAGAACTGTCACCAACACCTAATGAGCACCAACCCGTAAGGATAATTCATTATTCACACGCTGACCTAAAGTCAAATTCTAGGACCGAACAGCTTGGTTCCACTTGTACAACACACAGAACAAGGTTTCTTTTCATTTCAATAGGAGTTTACTTTCTGGGGTTCACTTTAAAGGTTAGTTCTGTGAAATTAGATCATACTGTCCGTATGACACAAGGGTCATACGGACAGTGATTTCTACCTGGGCAGCATTTTCTCGTCTGTTGCTGGAGCTGCCGCCAGGGTTGTCACGAGCGACGGCAGTTAGGGTGTAATGATCCTTTGTCTCTCTGTCGAGAGGAGAGAGGATGTAGATTTCTCCCTGACACGGGCGAGAAGGAATGATTAGGAAGGAAGTACTGACTGGGAGTGGTGGTTGTATGAAGACATTTTTTACCGTGGGACAGAATTGGAGCATGAAGGTAAACTATCTGGATTTACCTTCTTATTTAACTTTAATTCCAGACAGGATGATTCTTCACTCGATAAAATTTCATTCTTTGACCTTTATCAAACTTAAAATATCCATGTACACAGAACTATGGTAGTACACGATTATTATTATTAGGACATGTGGATGAACTTACAGTGGTTGATTTTATGTCAAATTTGCCCTCTCCATCTACCAGGCTGTACCCAATGACAGCAAAGAGGCCAGAATCAGCATCTGTAGCACTGACACGAAGGACTGTTGTACCCAGGTCCACATTTTCAAACACAGCCACCTACAAACAGATAAACAAACAAAGAACATCGGCCCAGGGACACTGCAAGAATATGATTCATTTGGGATTTAACATAAACATGACATTATATTACATAATTACTTACTGTATGCACATTACATAAGTTACGCGAGTACTGAATTCAAGTACCATTCTGAGGTATAGAGTATTTCTGTACGCTACAAATCAGAGGCAAATGTTTTATTTTTACGCCACTAACTCTATTAGTTACTAGTTACTTTTTGCAGGATTAGATTCCTTATATATTAATAAAACGTTAATGTAGAATCTATAGATTAACGTCACTACATAAGTTCAGCAGTCTGTAGGTAACCATGATGATTTCAAACCCTTACCCCAACAAATCTAGAATCTACATTTATTTTATCAACAGAATCTAGCTGAACTTTTTCAGTACCTGATATGAGGGCTGTACAAAGACAGGATTGTTGTCATTAACATCCACAATGAGAAGATAAACTGGCAGCTCAGTTATCCTGGGAGGGGTGCCGTGGTCCTGGGCCCGAATCGTGAAATTCAGCCACTGCACCTGCTCAAAATCCACCGTCTGATTGGCTACGATCTTACCTGGAACATTTTTAACACAGTGATGGTTACAGTAAAGATTCTTCTACCGACATTTACAATTTACATGAAAACCAACATTACAAGCAGCTTGTGGAGCAGTAGTCGTACCAATGGAAGGGTCCTCCAGTCTAACATAATCCCCTCGGGGCAAGTGAAGCAGCTCATAGGTGACCTGGCCGTTGGGACCTTTATCTGGATCTATGGCTGATACTGAGAGCAGCGTAGTGCCCGGCTGAGCTCCTTCTAAAATCTTCTCTGTGAAGTTTGTCACCCCGAAAGGCCGGAAACGAGGGGCATTGTCATTTACATCCAACACGTTGATGGTTAGCCGTGCTAAAGAGGGACAGATGGTGAAAAGTGAACGTGTGAAACTGCAGACAGGCTGCATGAGGAAGAGTTAACTTACCATTTGGAACACTTCCCGACATGTCAATAACTTCACTGGCGTTGTCATGTACGGACACCGTCATCTCAAATGTAGCAACCAGCTCCCTGTTGATCGGGTTTCGCACAAACACTGCGCCTGAAAATTCAGAGAAACCCGTCTAATTATTTCACACGTCATCTGTCAGGCAGAGCTCTTTAGATCACAGATCCACTTCTCACCCGTGTGTAAATCAATGCCAAAGGATTGCTGCAGGCCAACCACTGCGTTGTTCCCATCGTCCTTTGCCTCCACAGAGATGATGTAATACTCCAGCCGAGGATGCAGATCTGGGTCCTCGGCTGTCAGCGTGGCCACCACCACACCAGGTGGTGTGGACTCATTGACGTTTATCATGGTTACGGGCTGTATGAAACGGGGCCGCGAGTCATTTACATCATCCAGAATAACGGTCAGCGTGGCTGTGCCTGACATCGGGGGTGTGCCGCGATCAGTCGCCATGACAACCATGCGGTAGGACTCCCGCTCTTCTCTATTGAGGGTGGCGTTGCCCACCAAGACAGCGCCAGAGAGCGGGTCGACTACAAAGCGGTCCTGGGCACCACTCTCTAGGCGATACGTCAGCCAGCCGTTAGAGCCGGAGTCAGCATCTGAGGCAGAGAGCTGAGTCACCACCACGCCTGGAAGAGACAGAGTAATGGACACAGACTCACACTGGAGGAAACCTCGCGGATTACATGACATATTCCTCTCAGCCCACTCAAACACAGATGATTGGACACAAGCCAGTACACATACCTGTGGGGCTGTTTTCGGGGATTCGAACACTGAAACTGGAGGGGTTGAAGACGGGAGGGTTGTCATTCTGGTCCAAGATGGTAACTGTTAGAGGGACACTGCTGTTCAAACCTCCAACGTCCTCCCCAACCAGAAAGAGCTCTACTCGAGGATCCTGAAACGCCTCGCGGTCCAACTTCGCCCCCTGGCGCACAAGTATCTCACCTGGGCGGTGACACAGAGAGACATTAACAGCTGCACTGCAGCGGTCGAATGCTGCTCCGTGTCAGCTTGCTGGGGATACGTTATGTTACCAGTATTTGCATCCACAGTAAAGAGGTCCACTCTGGGTCCCAGCAGGCGGTACTTCACCACAGCATTGGATCCGATGTCTTTATCTTCTGCCAGAACTGGCCCATTTAACACTGTTACTGTTGTGCCTGAAAGGCCGGAAAAAAATGGAGTGACGAACAGGTGAATTAAAATGATCAGGGTCAGGTTAGATATTTTTTACCTGCCAACTCCTGCCGTATCCGCTACCAAGTCAGCAGATTTGACTTGAGTCTAGCCAAATGGTTCATATTCTGATTCGTGCTGTGACACAGCAATTTTAAACCTTTAAATAAATGTAGAACCTTAAAGGTATTTCACCTATCGACTAAGTGAAAAAAAAACAAGAGCCATACCTAAACAAAGTCAGGAAGTGTCACAGACAGTGTTTCAACTTGATGCTCTGGCAATAATAGATAAGCCCTACTCAGGGGAAAACACAGTGACAGACACACAAGCCTGGCTGCTACCTGCGGCAGAGTTCTCAGTGACTTCCGCCCGGTAGCTGGTTCGGGTGAACACAGGTCTGTTGTCATTCTCATCCAGAATGGTGATTACCAACAGATCTGAATCCTGGAGTGGGTCAGAAAAATAGAAAAGCACTGGACTATGTGGAACTGTGTAAAGATGATAGCAGCAGTGAGGAGATGAAAAATAAGAAGCACACAACCACAACCTCCACTATGCTGAAGTTATACAATAACCAGGTGTCACAGTTGTTGACAAGCTGCTTTCACAGTGCAGGTGGATGTCTAGCTTGCAGCTGTTGGCTAGAGTAGTTTGGTTTAGAACAGTTTCTCACCTTGACCACACAGGAAACACTCGCTGCACTGACGATCTTAAATGAAATACTCTCAAAGTTTGCAGGGAGGATTCTCGTCGTCTTATTTAAAGGAAACTACATGTATGAGATTGTTGGCAGCAACCTACGATTTCCAGGCAATTCCTCTTCCAGTATCACATCCTCTTTATGGTACGCACGAGATGTAACTATTAGTGTGTAGGTAAAGGGAGCGGCCTTTGCAGATTGCCTAGGCACAGATATCTGGTACAATTATGGTGGAATGAGTGTTTAGTTGTTTCATGTGTCCGTGTCTAATTCCTTTGTCCTTTGCTGTTAGTATTTGACAGTTGCCACAGACGGGAAAATATTTTTGAAAAGGATAAGAAACCAGAAACTAGGAATACTTAAGCCTAGGATGGCTTATTGACCCAAGAGAAAAGACACTGCTTGATAAACAAATGTGCCCTATAACTTCCCTCACTGTGCACATAACCTGAACTGTGTATTGATGGTTATTCCTTCTAAGTCAAGAGCAAACTTGAAGGAGCCCAGACTGACAAACGAGTGATTTCTGATCTCTGTAATGACCTGTGAAAGTGCCTGTTGCACATACACGGCAGAGGGACATTACCTTGCGAGCAATGCGGGGGTTCTCAGGGTTATCCTTGACAGTGATGGTGAGTCTGTACTCAGCCACTCGCTCTCTGTCGAGCGGTCTGTTCACCTGCACCACACCTGTCTGAGACACACAAAGAGGAAGCTGTGAAACGTATACTACATGTACAGATTTGTACTACTACTATATATATGTTGTATCACCCCCCCCTTTCTAAACACAAAAGACGCGGCGTTATTTGTATCCTCAGTGTTATATTATATATATATATATATATATATATATATCAAACCTACGAATGTGTACGCCATCGTCAACATTAACTGCTGAAGTCAAACCGACCACCTAAATGTGGGGTCAAACCTGGGAGCTGCCCGTCACTTAGCACCACCAGCCTTGTACTTTTATGTACCTTTTCTTTTTTTCTCTCCGCCACCTGCTCTACTTTTACCACCCCAGTGAGTCATTTTGTGCAGCGCTCTCTCTGCTTAAACCACACCATCTGCGTCTCTCACCGTGTCACTGATGTAGAAAGCTCCATCCTGGTTTCCAGCAGTGATGTTGTAAGTGAGCAAAGCGTTTCGTCCACTGTCTGCATCCTGCGCTTGGACTCTGGCCACAGAGGTGTGTATGGGGGCGCCTTCGCTAACGCTGGTGTTGTACGGGAGGTTCAGGAGTGCTGGGTCGTTGTCGTTGATGTCAAGGACAACGACCCCCACCACCACCTTAAAAAAACAGAAGTCTAGTTAGATGACCTGTTTTTTATTTAAAATAAAATTAAGTCTTTAATGGGTGGGAAAATAACATGAGAAGATCAGAGGATCCTGAACGTCCAGGAGGACACAATGAGAGTGCATGTTCATAAAAGAAAGACCCACCGAGCTGTTGCGAGACGGGGTGCCCAGGTCTCGCGCTGTAACAGTAATGTTGTAAAAGGCTGTGGTCTCTCTGTCCAGCTCCACATCTTTCCTCACCCGAAGCTCACCCTCCACTGGAGAAACCATGAACTCGTCTGACAGAGACACAGGGAAAGAGACTCAGACGTACAGAATTTATTCGTGTAGAACTTTCTCCACAGAAAACCAATCCGGTACTAACTCTGAGGATCTCCACCGGTGATGCTGTACTCCACTTTGCCGTTTAGGCCCGAGTCTTCATCACTTGCTTTGAGAGTTGCGACCCGTGGCCCTGGCTGGCCCTCAGTAACCTCGAAAGGTCCTTCATAAGCTCGGGGGAAAGTGGGTGTCACGTCGTTCACATCTAGGACATTTACAAGCACCTGGAAAGGAAGGATTCTGAGTTTTAATTCACTTCATGAAGAGAGAGGTGTCTGTGTGTGCACTGTGTGTGTGTGTGTGCGTGTGTTTGGAATGAATAGACTTCACACTCTTTTATTTCTAATGAGATTTTCAGCTGTTTTCCATGAACTTAAATACTCATCACATCTCATGTGTCCTGTTAATGGACAAATTGTTTTTGAAGGCATTCATTTAGATTTTTTTTTACTTTTTTGTTTTAACTTTATTCTCATTTGTAGGATTGGGGGACCCTGTTCTAGGTTTGTACTGTAATAAAGAGGGCATCATACGGTTGTGCTAGATGTCAATCGAAGAGCAGGTTTTGGACATTGGTCCGTTGCTGTGACAACCAGTGTATAGTGTCCACTGCTGATCTCGTAGTCCAGCTCCTTCACAGCAGTAATTCGGCCCTGAATAAACACATCGTACACAGGAGGTTGAACTTGGTTTTTGGTTTTTCTTTGTAACACTGCAGTGCAGGACGTTATTTGATGTCTCACCGTGATGTTGTTAATAAAGAAAGTCTGGATCAGGTTTCCTTGAGCTATAGCATATCGTAAGGTGCCATTCAGACCCTCATCTGGATCGATGGCTGTTACTGTGGCGATGGTGGCGCCCACTGTTTCTGGTCCCTCGCGCAGAACTGTGACGTACTCCTCCTCAGGAAACTCTGGGGCGTTATCGTTCTCGTCGATAATGCGAACGTAGATGGTTGTTGAGGACTGTGTGAGAAACAGAGACACGGGAAAACCTTTACATGTATATCTAATAAACTGACAGTCTGTCTATCAAATGGTTTCACCTGGAACCTGGCGAGTCTAAATTTGCCACTCACCATCACTGATTCAGCATCAGCAACATCAGCATAACAATGTAGTAATCATTTATTGTGACTTAATATCTTTTTAAATTCAGATTTTAAAACTTGCAGACTCCTCTACTTTTTCATACACTGCCAGAGAATAAACACGTAGCCGTCTTCATTTATGTCACATCTGATAGTCAGGATTCTTTTGACATGAGAGACTGAGACAAAACAGCGAAAGTATATTTTGTTAGGTGCAGAATGAAAAATCATCTCGCGTGACACCAAAAGAAAACTTAAACAGTAACGGAGGCAGAGAAAAGATGCTGAAAGGCAGCCAAAGGCTCTGTTTCCCTGTCATTTCACCCACTCACTCCAGAAACAAAAAAGAAAACCGACAGACAGCAGCGTATCCTAAAGAAAACTACACATCAAGCCACTGACTGACTGATCCAAAAACATAAATATCATGAAGCTAGAGTTTGTCCTGCTCCAACAAGCTGACCTCCTATTTCTCCTTCCAGTTTCTCTCTGCATTGATTTTAAAGATGGATATTGTTATTTCACAGTGTTTGTTATTGTGAATACGTTCCAAGAAACCAGTTTGTGCTTTAAAGTTATAAATAATAGCCAAACCAAACAGCACATTAAGAAAAGGTGGGTATTTTATTGCTGCGATGGCGCAAATCTGCGGAAAAACCGCTATAGCATCACGGTTTGCGGTAGGAAACATTTAATTACAAAAGGACGTCCTTTCTTATGTTGTAGGTGACTTGGTGTCTGCGACATTTAGACATTTAACAGGTTCATTTATTCAGCTTTATTTAAACAGCTAGCGCGCAGTTACACGCGTAGTGAGCGGCAACAGAAGAAATGTCCACTGACAAATAAAATTGCAGTTGCATCATGGGAAATGTAGGCTCAAGCGCTGTTGCAAAATAGTAGTTTTGGGATCTACACAGACTGTATGTTTTTCGTTGGAGTGAATTGTGTGGTTGTGCGTGTTTTTGGTGACACACACTTGGGGGCAGAGACAGAGAGAGAGAGAGACAGAGACAGAGAGAGAGAGACAGAGAGACAGAGAGAGAGAGAGAGAGAGAGAGAGAGAGACGTCCGGAGACACAGGGGTGGAGCGCTTCAACTTTTGACGTACGTCACGTTGGTTTGTGCTGCAAACTTCAGACGCGCGTGAAAAAGTAACACGGGTCCCGTCTGCATAGCGCGCGCGCTCTCTCTGTGTGTGCGCGCGTGTGTGTGTGTGTAGACTTTAAGAGTGAAGGGTAGATACGTGAAGAGTGAGTTTTGGAGTTAGTTGCGACGCCGAGCTGCATTGAGACAACCATGGGGAAGCTGCCCTATCGGACATCACTCCTCTTCTTCCTCCTGTTTGCCACAGTTGGAGGTAGGTTGGGAAAAACTCATCCACCCTGCTAATCTGTGGTGTTTAAATGGCTGAGCCCACTGTTGCGGGCGTGTGTCAACTTGCTGACAGGTTTTCCTCCATAGACAAACCAGTGGACTAGTCAGGTTAGAGCGGACTGAAGCGGAGTAGAAACCTGAAGTAAAGCTGTGACACAGACTGTGTGTCTGCTCAACTTTAAATAGTTTCGGGTTTTATCATAACAGTCATTTTCAGAACCCGTTTCTCCGTGTCCCGCGTCAGTGAAAACTTGCTGTTTTGATGCGGAACATCTGCTGTGAAGCTGTTTTTGAAGCTCGTCCCATGAGATGAAGCGTGAAGTGTGAAGCCATGTCACTAAACCGACACGACATACAGTTATGAGTAGCAGTCTGTGCAGAGTTTGGTGGCTTCTGGACCCAGAAACATACTGCACGGCTTCTGCCACCGGAGGAGAGAGGAGGAGGAGCAGCTGTTGCCTCTGGGACCTAGTTGTAGTGTTTCTGTGCGAGTCTCTGAATCAGGCCTGTAACGTCAACACGTAATAGGATTAACTAACTTCACTCCAGGGTGCCTTTCTTTAAGTCATGTTGTGTCTTCTTTGTTTGGGAGTTTCCTTCCTTTTATTCCATGATGAAAACATCTGTTTGTGCCACTGCCCGTAATGGGTTTCTCCTCCTCCCCAAAACATGGCTTCCGATAACAGGGCAATAATCAGTGCCTCCTTTCCCCTCGGTAAAGATAAGCATTTAGCTCCCTAAGGAGGACAATGGCACAGTCAGACATGCACAGGACGTGATCACTCTGACCCAAGTTTCTCCTGCTGTGGCTCAGATTGTGCTCATTATTAGGGTACAGCTTTTAAAAGAGGGTTTTTGTGGGTCTGTCTTACTGACGAGAGCAGGTCTGACTCAGTCAGTGTGTGTTGATGTGCAGCAGCTGTGTGGGTGCATGCATGTGCGTGAGTAATACAGAAACAACGGAGGTGGGGGAGCTCGCTGCTCTCTCGTGGGTTTTTGGGGTCACACCTTTTTAAAGGCCTGCCAAACATTTGTAATTTAATATGCAGTGAGTATGATAAGTAAAAAAAATCCCCAAACACCAGCGACCTTCGTGCTTTTCGTAAAACTGCCTTCTCCACTAGTGTCTGAACTGCTCAAGGATACAGACAGAGCCTTGACTCTGCTTCTAGTCACAGCAACAAAAGCAGCAGCCTAACGTTCTTTGGTTAGTAAAGGTCTAAAACAGAAACGTTCAAGTCACAGCATGAAAAACTATAAAGAGGAAAGCAGGAAGCACCAAAAGAGAACAATTTGACATACAAACATAATGTAATAATCGAACACTAATTATTTCAAAAGTATAAAAAGGCCCAGTTACGTTACACACGGGCAATAAAATGAGGAAACTATGTTGCAAAAATGCTTATAGAGCTTTTAAATTGCACAAGCCTTCAGTGACTCTACTGAATTTACAATCATAAACTTGGAGGAAGAAGAGGGAAGCTGACTGACTCGCGTTCACATTTACTGATTAGCTCTGACAGGCGCACAAAGTAAGAAAACAACACATTATCATATTCAAATATCTTGGTTCCCTGAACACGATGGCCTTCGTCACTGACCCTTAACCACTTCCTTTTGTGCCACATTTAAACATATCCTGTTGCTAAAAAGTCTGCTACTTACAAAAAAGGGTTTCAACTGAAACTCACTTTCTGCCAGTGTGGATGGGCTAATCTGCGATTCTCCTGCTGGTTCCATTAACACCCTGGAATGGATTGGATGACCATTACCATAACAGTAGGTGTGATGGAGGGGGCAGCACTTGTGCAAACACAGGTAGAGAATTTGGCATTTGTAAAGATACCAGATTTACCAGTACTAGTTCATTAGCATCTTTAATACACAAGAGCAATAAAAGTACTGCACACCCAGCAGAAGTATTATTAATACATGTCTGAAATGTAAGAAAAAAAAGTCTGTCAGATGCGACATGCTCTTAACAGGTGGCATTCACGCAAAAACAAAAGGGGGCCTGTTTCTGTGCCCTTGGGGGCTATCATGATCCTGAGAACAGCGATCTGAGGAGAAATCTTCCGTCTGTAGTGGAGCCAAAACACAGATGTTTGGAGTCTACCAGTGAAAGAAATCCTGTCCATTCCAGACACAAAGCAAGGCTGCCTGCCTGTTTTAACCTGGCTGCAACCACATGAAGGCAGCTCAGGTAACACCGTCACAATGGCGACACCACCCACTTGACACCTAAGATTGCAAAAACAAATGATCATTGTCTAGTGAACATAGTATAATTTACAACACCGCTCTCCTATCCTGCCTTTGCCAGAAATCCTTCTTTACTAGTGTAATCAGGAGAAACTGGGGAAGAGCTGTCAAAAAAAAGGGCAGGGCGGAAGGCAGGGCGGTGTGAAACAGGAGAGCAGAAGGGCTTCCCCTCCTATTGTCCCACCACGGAGTCAGGAACAGGCGCGGGGGCAACAGTTTCACTTTAATCACCCTCTCTGGTCTTCCTATTGCTTTTCCTAGCTCACAATGGCTAGTGCTGAGTTCATTCACACACACACACACACACACAAACACACACTATTCTCACCATTCTCTACAAACTTTATTTTCATAGACAGCCTAAA
>JAUMTR010000007.1:4333534-4382017 GCA_032270685.1 Microctenopoma stevenorrisi
CATATATATACATACGAACATACACACATATATACATACGAACATACACACATATATATATGTATATATATATATATATATATATATACATATATATACACACACATATATATATACACACACACACATATATATACATACATACATACATACATACATACATATATATGTACAAACAGCTGCTCCGTTGGCTGCCTGCAAACTAGTCACCTAAAACTGGCAGTGGGATTTAACATTTAAAACACTCTGTGCACTTCCTCATTTATGCTCTATCTGATCTAAAAGTCGGTTGTCTGTTGTGAGAGACTCCACTAAGTAAAAATAGTGGATCATGTTTTCACTTTTAAGCTTGTTGCTGTGTGTGTTTCGACTTTGACAGCGGATGCAAAACATCTGCAGTGATCGTAATTGGCGTTAGTAGGGATGTAACCTGCGTGCTATTTTTTTTTGCCTATAAAGTGTTGTGCAGCAGCAGCTGAAGCTCCTCCAAATGTTTTTCAAACATGTTTCTTAAGGAGCGAGACAGGAGGAGGAGTGGGAGTTGTGTTTGTGTTGAACTCGGGAAGGAAATCCTCCTCAAATCCTGGCATTGACCAGTTTTACTCCACACACACACACACACACACACACACACACACACACACAAACACACACAGTACTGTACAATCTTTTATTCATGGCCATAATCTGTGAATGCATCAACACATAGCTGCATGCACACTCTTTAATGCCAGTCCACCCACACACATACGTTTCACATGCATGCCTTGCTGTTGTCATTTAGCATTTCTGGATCCAAAATCACACAATATTTCACAGACAAATAATGGTACGATATTTAGGTGCAGGTAGTTAAGGTCACCAGTTAAGGATACTTTTGTTGTGTTACTGAATAATCATTCAGATTACTCGTTAAAGAAAGGTGCCTGTGCATTGTGCTGCTGCACTAAGGTCTGAACAGGATGTGGTGGAAGGCAGTATGTGAGGAGAGCAGTTCATGCAATATGTAAAGAAACATCTTACATCTGTCTCTTCTGTTTCCTCAGTGTGCACAGAGACATGTTAAATCTGTGTCACCCTATAGTGTTCAGAGAATTAAAGGGCCATTTCACCGAATCACAGGCCAGTGAAGACGACGTAGAAGGGGTTTAATGACATCACGCCGCATATATGTAGTGGTCAGTACCTCTGCCTACCTGACAGAAATAGTAACAGAACTGGAAACAGTGCTTACGCCAAATGCACAAAAACCAGGAAGCATGTAGTGTGCAGAAATATCACACGGAAAATTGTTGGGCTTTAAATCTGTGCTAAAAATGGTAGTTGCTATAATTACTACAGCTGTGTTTATTTGTGCTCTGACTGGTGGTAGTAGGCAGGAACTTCATCCCACATAGCGTCAGCTAACAAATAATGTGAATAAAACTGTGATCAACCAAATTTTTTTTAAACTTCTGAAACTGATGCTACACGTTTATAAAACCTCTGCCCCCCACATCCAAGCACCTGAAAGACGAATGCAAAAGGTGGCTAATAGTGATAAACATAAACTACATTTGTGTCTTTTCTTTCTTTCTCTAGCTAACAGTGGGATGCCCCACTCCTCACTGAGTGTTTCTGCGCCCCACCTGTACTACACCTGTCCTGAGGGTGCAACAGTCAAGCTGGTGTGTTCCCAGGCTGGTGCCCCCTTGCACAAAACAGATGTCTTGAGCAAAGCCTGGCTTTTCACGCCACACAGTGACCAGCATTGCATGAGACAGCACCCACGGCATACGAACACTGGTCATCACCACGGCAACCACAGCGGGCCGCCAGCGCCGAACTTCGGAGCTTCAGAACATAACTTCTGGGTGGTTCTGCAGAACGTGACGCGTGCGGACCAGGGTCGCTACTGCTGCCTGGTCCTAGACAGAGTTAATGGTCATTCAGTTGCGCAGGCATCGCACAGCCACGTTGTTCTCACAGTTACAGCACGTAAGGACACTACATTCATGTGAACATTCAGTGAATTCGTATAGGATAAACTGGAAGTGAAACAAGTTACCTTAAATAAACCACAGTGCTCTTTGCAAGCTGCTAAGTAGGACAAGGCCATTACGCTAGTTTCCCTTAAGATGTTATGATAATCTGTGATTGCACATTGGAGCCCACATGTTTGTGGTAACTGTCTATAATGAAGGGTTTCTGTTGCAGTTACTAGAAATCCACATCAATGACACACTGTGATATACCGTAATACGAGATGAATCTATTTGTCCTCTTTCCAGGGAGAAACGGATCTCAAGATTGCACTGTCTGGGATCCCGCACCATCTGGAAGTATGTCACCTTATTTAGGACAGCTGTTCATGGCATAGGGATGACTGGCAAGTTATTCCATTTATTTAGCTCACAGTCTCTCTGTTGCTTTCTCAGACTCCGTGGCAGTTGCCTTGGCGGTAGCAGCCTGCATCTTGGCTTTGATCGCTCTGCCTCTCATTCTGGTGCTGGTGTACAAACAGAGGTATAGCGGCCATTCGAGCAGACGTAAGTCTTACTCATATGCACACACGCATTCGGTTCCCTGTTCATGCATACATAAATCTCTCACACTTAGTTCCTCATAGTGTTTAGTCTTTCCTGTCAGGGAGGCCGATTAACTGCATTTTATAGAATAGGAAGTACATTCACACTGTATCTCTGGTGTTCCGCTGTGTTTCAAATAATTCACAATAGCCCATTTCCTATTTCCCCTCTCCCAGGTGGACAAGAGCTGGTGAGAATGGACAGGTGAGTTTTCCCACAGTCAGTCAGACAGCTGACTCCATTGACAGGCTTCAAAACACAGCTGCTCTTAGAAACCGTGTTTACACAGATATTTCACTTACATGTTTTAAACAATAGTGTAGCTAGTTTCCTGACAAACATTACAATCTCTGCTACTCTTTGTTTACAATATATACATATATATATATATGTATAGCTTAAAACAATAATATATTAGTTTAAAGAGAAATTGTGTAATAAAAAGAATTTTTGAACAGAACATTTCGACTTTTACACAGTGACATGATGCTGTGTGTCACTGGGGGGGCGCAACCATTGGGCTAAACACCCTTAGGCTAACTAATATATACATTTATAGTAAATCATTGAATAAAATGTTTATTTCTGAACATCAGAAAACAGGTTTTGAACACAAATGTGAAAAAAAGAGGTGGTTTTTCGAAATGTCTTGAGCAACATTTGAGTGTCGCAACATTGGGTCAGAGGAAATTTTCTTACTCATATGGTCCCCTTTCTTACATGTGTTTCTGTCTGTCGTATGTGTTCAGTGAAGCCCATGGCCATGAGAACCCAGTGTTTCTTGGGGGATCACCACAGATTTCCCGTACGGTTTCTCAGATCATGACCAGACAGTCCTCTGAGACAGGACGCCACCTGTTGTCTGAGCCAGGAACCCCCCTTTCTCCTCCTGCACATGGGGACGTGTTTTTCCCAATAGAAGGTAGGACACACACACTCACACCAACTCATATTAGAAGTAAGTCAATATTCAGACCAAGACAGCAAAAAAAACACACAGTGGTCACACACTGAATAAAGAGGCTGACTGAACAAGAAAACAGTGAATCAGTCAGCAGAGGCTGGGACACATACGGTTATCTAACCTCATGTTTATTTAGTTCAGCTTTTGCCCCAATCATACCTTACTCTGACCACCAGTGTCATCCAAAGAGAACTGTGAGGGGAGTTGACCTACATCGCGATGGGGTCATTTTCAGTTTAGGGATGAGTGTGCACTTGTACTGTAGATGATCCCTTATTCACAGTCTAAAAATGACACGGATCTCCCTTCACCTTCATGTTCGATACAAAGGCGTGTAAATGTATTACACAAGGACAAAGTTCTGGGGAAAAAAAAGATTTCAAAATGTGCTCAATCTGGTAAAAGACTGATGCAAGACCTGGTAAAACATCCTGCCTTTGGTGGAAGTGTTGAGAGGAAAGACGCTTACGTTCTTGTGCAATATTGCACGCTCACACTCAAACAGCTGGCTTGAGTCGATGTGACGAAGAAAAACATTCTGTTCAGGGCGTTTAATTTAATGTCGCCCACGTGAGTGAAACCATTCTCACTCTCGTTTAACACTAATGGCCTCTTCAGCCACGCTCTCCGGTGCACGTGGAAATAATACTGAAAAATTAGCAGCATTTTAGGGGTGTTTTTCTTCTACTGATCCCTGGGGCACCTGTGCAGACATTCCAGGCATACTGAGCTGAACTCCTATGTTATCTGGCAGCTCAGACTGAACCAGAACTAAAACTGGACCATCATGTTAAAAGGTTAAAGGACACGTCTATTAAACACTCACTGAAGCTATTACAGTCTAACGTCTGTTGACAGTAGTCTCTGGATTCTTTAGTGGCTGATGGAAACTTCCACTGCTTCATGGCACGTTTGTCCTCCGCTTAGAGCTACAAATATTGATAAAACCATAACAAATTGCAGGAAAAAAACAATATATTTTCCATGCCAGAGCTCATTTCCTTCACTTGTCTTCTGTTGTTATAAGACGCTGTTGTCTGGTTTCGCGTCATGTTGATAAAAGCCGCACTTCAGCTTCCCTGTTTTTTGTTTTGCTCTACTGACCTCAAGCTGAGAGGAGTCTAACTCGCAGCAGTTCCCCTCTTATCTTAAACATGTCATAACTCAGACTGAACGTGTTTTTGTTCCTATTTCAAGCTAAATACATTAGATTCTGTAAAACTATTCAGTTTCTGCAGAGTAGGAGGATATGAAGAAGTATGTCTCTGTGTGTCTTTTGCCAACATCTGCATTTGAGCAGGAAGCGTACTTTGTATGTGCAGACTCCCTCATATCTACATAAATACATATATATGTATTCATAGAAAGTGATTACCTCACAAATCTACATGTCTTGGTTTCAGACACCATCTCAGAGTCTCCAGAACTACTGCAGGTTTAAAGGGGGTTGAAACCTTTCTCATCACTAACTGCTGACCTGGAAACAGTCCCACAACTCTCTTCCTCTTCTATGAGTATGAGCCGTCTTACAATAACCCTCGCTGGAATTGTCATCTGAACATTTTCTGGACTGCAGCGGGGCATGCGGTGTGCTTTTGTTCATTGAAACACAATGTCCACCTGCGACAACAGCTGGAGGCCAAGAGCAAAGATTCTATTAGGACCAGTGGGCAGTTTGGGCTAGTTTGTGTGTGACGTCCTATTTAAATGTAGACAAAAGTCCATAGGTCAAGGTGCCTCGATCTGCACAACCCAGAACGTTAAGGGTGGGATGCAGGGGTGGCTTGTTAGGATCGAACAGCTTATATGAACAGTAAGCTTTCTAAAGTTCCTTTCACAACATTATTGTCTGTTGCTTCTTTCCATAATGTGACTGGTTGAATCGACCCATTTGTTAAATGTGGGAATTGTCAAAGAAACATGACACAAGATTATTTGTGAGCATGTTACTATATACTTGAGAAAGCAAAACGAGTCCTAGACTTCGAAAGAGTACTAGACTTCGAAAGAGTCCTAGACTCCAGAAGAGTACTCTGGGTAATTTGGAAGTTCCTCAAGTACAAACATTGCAACCACACACTGATAGCACCCACTCTCAACCCGATTACATATCTCGTTTCAAATAAATCAGTGGAAAGTCAAAATAGACTGGAATTAAAAGACATTAAGAGACAGAAGTGAGCCCCCGGTGTGAAAGTGAATGGAGACTTTCACTCATCCCTGTCATAGTAATAAATTGCTGTGATAGCTTCACACCGGAGAAGTTGTACAAGTTGACAGTTTTGTTTTTATGGCATTACATGGTTCCTCTATATCATTTCCACTTAGCCTTGGCTTCTTTTTCTTCCCCATTTGCTACCTCAGCTAGTTTCAACTCTGTTGGTTTAAATACTCTTCCTTCCTGAGCTCTCCGTAACACAGTGGCCATGCTTGTGTACAGTTAAATAATAGAGTTTAAATGATTATTTTCTTGAATGTAGTGTCTTGAATGTGGGATGTATATATTAGTAATAATTTCTATTTTCTCTGTGCAATGGGACTGTTAATAGCTAAATACATATTACTGCATTTTAAGTGTAATAGCTTTGACACGACAAACCAAAGACAATCATATCAATATGTATGTAACATATGCAAAGAAGCAAATGAGAAGTGATTGAAAATGATTGCAGTGCTGATGTCGCTTAGTCTGTATGTGTCTGTAAAACCACTGGTGGTTTTTTAAAAACGCAAACAGGTAGTTACCGGAAACCGTCTCTTATTGATGTGTAGCAGGTTTGTAGAGCAAGGTGTGAGAATGCCCGTGTTTCAGTGTGTGTGTGTGTATATGTGTGTGTGTTTGTGTGTTCGTGAGGATAATGGTGCAAAAATTCTTGTTCTGTATATGGTGTTTGCATTGCTCTGGTTGTAAGTTAAATAAAGTGGAGCTCTTAAACCTTAAAAACCTTGTGTCCAGTCTTTGAAATCAGTGTTCCTTTCCACTGGCAGATCTCCAAAACCAGCACTATACAAGGACATGCTGCGCTAGCTGCCTAGGGAGCCATTACTGATGGAACAAGGTTGTTACACTTGTGCGCCTCTAAAATGCTGCACACCAGAGGGAGTCTGCCATCGAGGAAAGACAACGATAAAAACCATCTTAGTGTATGTTCATTTATGAGACGAGAGTGAACTGATGCTTGTAGTTTTTCTAGTTTTATATTTTTTGCTGTGGTTGTAAGTTAAAAAAGCAAAAGCTACATAATTAAACTGTTCCCTAGATACACAGAGGTAAAAATAAAAAACGCAGGCCACATACAGTACAACAGATCTGAGACATACAGTAGCAAATCTTATCAGTGCCCATAAAAGGGCTGTTCAAATGCTACAGACATCTAAACAGGAAACACAACAACATACAGCTTGTGGCTTTCCTGTTTATAAGCGAAGGTGTTTCCTGTGCTTTCACAGCTGTTCAGCTCACACTGAAGATCAACCTGCCAGTATATTTACTTTTTTTTGTTTGTGCTGCTTGAAGCATGTTGGACTTACAGTGGTTCAAGTCATACTGTTCCTGGCTGGAAGGCACAAGTGGATCAAAAGGCAACAGAGGACCAGATAAGCATGTCTTTTAGGTCACTGTACTATACAGTGCTAACAGACTTTCTGTAGTACAGTATCTGGCCAGTAGATGGCTCTTTGAAGAACCCCCATTGATTTATATCACCATGACTAGATTAGATCAGACTTTTTCAGATTACTACTTCGTTATGCACAAACTAGAGGATATTCATTTATTTTGTGACACTAAAAACAAAGTAAATGTTAGTACTATAACAAATCTAGTTATTAAACTCTAGCATAAAACTAAAAAATAATTATTCGTATCTAATATGCTTAGATAGATTTCGCAGCGTGCTGCTTATGCAGTTTCTTGCATCTCACCGACAGTGGTGGCGTCCCATCATCTTCCACGGTGACTGTGAGTATGTACTCCTGCTGGCGCTCCCGGTCAGGAGGGGCTGGACGTGTCACCATCTCTCCTGTCACGCGGTCCATGCGGAAGGTCAGATCCTGGTTTCCAGCAGTTATGTAGTAAAACAGCATAGCATTGGGACCAATGTCTTGGTCAGTGGCGAGCACGCGAAGGACTGATGTGCCTCCTCCAACATTCTGAAATGGACATTATAAATAAAACAAAGTACAAAATCATGACGCTTTATTTTTCCTCGGTTCAAAAAATAGGCCCATACACAATAACTGGCTCTACGTTACCTCGCTTATGCTGACATTGTATCCCCTTGGGCTTTGAATAACAGGTGCGTTGTCATTAACATCCAGGATGTTGATTGTAAGGGAATGGTCTGTGTATCTGGGAGGTGAGCCATTGTCGATAGCACGCACCTGCAAGAAAAGTCTCTTTCTTTTAAAAATGCATGTACAGGGAGATAAAACATGTTACATTATGTTTCTCAGTATGTTACAATACTAAGAAAAGAGACAGCATCACCCCTGTTGCTAATGACGCTGCATTGGCTCCCAGTAAAACACAGAATTGAGTACAAGATTTTTTAATTTGCTTTTAAATCTCTAAATGGCTTAGCACCAAACTACATTTTAGAACCCTCTAGGCCCCTATAGCACGCCAAGAAACCTTAGATAAATTGCTTTTAACTGTTTCCCCAACAAACCAAGTCAGAAAGGGCGACCGAGCTTTTGCTGTAGCAGCTCCTAAACTCTGGAACAGTTTCCCTTTTTCGATTAAGGGCTCAGCTTCCGTAGATATTTTTAAGGTCAAACTTAAAACTCACCCATTTTCAGTTGCGTTTGGATGTCCTCAGTTAATATTAATATTTAAACTTTTTACCTGTCGACTTGTGAAATTTTATGTAATTTGTTTTATATATTTTCAAACTGTTGATGTTGTGAAATTTTATGCGATATGTTTTATCCTTGTAAAATTGTTCAGCACTTTGGTCGACCTTGTTGTTTTAAATTTGCTATATAAATAAATTTTGATTCTGATTTGATTACTCTTCTCCAACAGACCAAACCTTATTCACATGGTGAACAGTGACGAGTAGTTTGCTGCATCCATAACAATACATACATGTACTCAGATGTATACTAGTACGTCAATATAACCACGTAAACGTACACACAAATAAATCCAACAGCCGATCCTTGTACTAAACTATGATATAAAAATATAATATCATTTAATATGTGCTAAGGTCAGACGTAGCTGTGGTTGTACTTGTGTGATGGAGAAAAGGGAGGAGAGACTAGTGAAAATGTCACAACAACATGTGACTGACCTTCAGTAGGTAGCGGTCTACTGACTCTCTGTCCAATGGAGCATTAACATAAACCTCCCCATAGGTGTGGTTCACTGTCTTGATCATGAACACATCCTGCATGTTGCCCGCCACCAAAGTGAAATTCACCTAATAAAGAGTAATGAGTGAGAATTAGACGAGATGAAAGGGGACCAGAGTAAAAGATTAATAAATGTCACATCACACCACCAGAAAGAAGCTGTAATCATAAAGCAGCCATTATGTGGGAATACTTGAATAGTTGTGTTTGGCTGTGAGGGTTCTAGATATTAAATACATAATATCACATCTTAAATAGTTTTTCTATGTTTGTGTGCCAACTAACTGTGAAATATTTAGTTGAATGTGTCTGAGTCTGTGCTCTTTCTTTTTATCATCTCACCAGTCCATTCAATCCAGCATCTTTGTCCCGTCCAAGCACAACGGCCACTCTTTTCCCCATGGGTGTGTTCTCTGGGATTCCCACTGACGTATCAGATGTGATGTCAAACTCTGGATTATTGTCATTTTCATCCAGGATGGTGATCGATACCTGATAAGAGACAGAATCACTGAAAATGATAATGCTGAGGTTCTAAAAGCAAACTGTAAATAAATATGTCTCATACTGTACTTTACATTCTAAGCCCCATAAAATGAGCTTGAAGACTTACTTTCTGCCGTCCCAGTGAGAGAAGCAATGAACAAAAGAGGAATGCCATTAAGTTTTCTATAACAGAAAACATACATGAACATGTATTGTAATAATTTCTAAACTGCCCATTCGGGGAAACAATGCGGGAACCTACCACAGTGGAGTCCTTTTTAGGTCCGCCATTATCAGCTACAACAGTCAAAGTGTACAGGTCCCCCTTCTCTCTGTCCAGCAGACCTGTCACCGTTATACGGCCCTGAAACACCACACACACACACACCACCATCATCAGCATAAATCACTGGCTCCATAATGATTTCATACAAGTTACAAATCTTCCCATTGAGACAGACAGGGAGCCAGGACAGAGACAGACTTACAAGTGTCTATGAAAAAAAAAGTTCTAATTTCCCTCCTGTCAAAGGAATCAAACTACTTCAAACAAAACAAGTTCTTTGATCAGCTTTGATCAGTCTTGCAGCAACAGGAGTGTCGGCTAAAGCACAGAGGAAAAGGTGTTAGCAAATCACACTGTGGTTAATGGATGAGACGTATGCGACGGAAGGTGGGTGTAGTCTTTGAAGTGTACAAAAATGTAGATTGCGTTAATCTACTCAATTATCCTTCTTCCACTGTTCCTTTACTCACTGTGACGCTGTCTATCTTGAACAGGGCCAGAGCCGCAGGCGACGTATCAGGGTCGAAGCGGTACGTCAGCTGGTTCAAGTTGTCAGGCGACTGGGCGTGCACCTGGACCACCTCTGTCCCGGTGGCGATGTTCTCGCGTAGCGAAGCCTCGTAACCAGTGGAGACGAAGGCCACAACCTCATCCAGCTCATTAAGTAACGTGACATAGACGGTGCAGAAGCCCCGGTGGAAAGGTGGAGCCTGGTCAGTAGCTGAGACGTTCATTAGGTAGGTGGTCTTGGTCTCGTAGTCCAGGTAGTCTAGAGTGGTTACCAGGCCCGTGCTTACGTCCACTTCAAACTTGCGGTCTGACCCAGATACAATGGCGTAAGCCACAGCTCCACCATCACCTAGCAAGTAGTGGTTGGGAAAATTAGCATATATATGTAGTTATATATACATTCCTGGTATAATGTGTGATGATGATGTGCTTCAGGTCATTGTCCTGTTGCAGGAACGAATTCTGACGACGCTCTGGTATAGAGAGGAATTATGTCTACGGTCAGTCTCGTCCTCATGGCGCCTGATGTAGCTAGATGTAGCTTAGGGTTTTCTTTTTTTGCATTTCTCTGAGTGAATGTGCTGGGATGTCTACTCCTGGGAAGACTGGCAACTTCAGACCATCAAACTGCTCTTAGAGAGATCACCTACATATATATCTATGCTTTTTGTCAGGTTTTTTACACAGAAGGGAGGGGGCACTAACTTTAGAGCATGACTACATACATAAATAGTTAGTAGAATGCTTAAAAACATCAAATCTATAGTTGTAACTTTTGCTTCCTCTGTTCTGTTTTTTACTTAGCACTGTTCCTATGCCATTTATAAGCTGTGATCATGTCCGTATCTGACCTACTCTAATGCTTTGGAAACTGTATCTCACGGCACCAGATTCGTCATGAAGTTGTTAAGAAACATGTTACGCTATGGGAAGTGAATAGAGGAAGTTTAAACTGTGGAGCAGAAGCAGACCTTTAAATTCCAGTTAAATATCCAGTTTTTAATTGACGTCAGTATACGAGGTATAAAAAAAGAGATGAGACAGGCTACATTGTAGTGGCAACCACTTGCTTTAGGGCTGGTGATGTGAAAACAACTGTCATGTGCAAGTAGAACAGAAATGGGATGTCTTCAGTCAGCTAAGTTTATGCTATGAAGATGAAACTGAACGGACTCTGACGGTTCAACAACAAGAGCTGACACGAAACTCGACTTCCTGTTCTGCCGTCCTTTGATCGACTCACCCGTGTCACGGTCTGTGGCACGCACCACAATCACAGATGTCCCGATGCCAGCCGTCTCCCTGAGGCCCAGACGGTTGTATTGTTGCTGGGTAAACACTGGCACCTCGTCATTGGCATCGTTCACGTATATGATCACCTGCGGGAGAAGCAGATTTACAACAATTACATATTTTAACTGAGGATACAACTCTTCAGGAAAGGAGATTTATCCTTTTCTGTCAACACGGTGCACATCTCTCTCCTAAGAGGCCGCTTTCCTTATAATCCACATTACCAGAAGGAACATGTTGGACCAGTCTGCCTATTACTAAGAGGATGACATGGTTTCCTTTTAAATGTTCAAACCCAACATACAGGATATATAAAAGAATAAACTATTTCTAAATGTACTATACTGCCAGCTTTAGTAAGTACACGTAAGTAATTCAGATATTTTCCTCCTCACCCTCACAGAGCTCCTCATGATGCTCTCATCGCTGTTGTAGGCCTCCACGTCCAACACGTGGGAGCTTTTCGTTTCTCTGTCAAGAGGATTGAGGCCTCTTGTCACCAGGCCGGTCTGTCTGTCGATGCTAAACTGGTCGTTGCTGTTCCCTGCACGCATGCATTCAAACAGGCACACGCATACAGAAACAGACGAAGAGAGAGAACCAGATAAAAGGTTTTGTTTAGCCTTTGGGTTTCAATCATTTTTTAAATAACCTGTTATTAATGTTTTCACTCTTGCTGACTGCTTCTTAATAAAAGATACTGCATCAGATTTGAGAATTTATAGTACCGACTAACACCTTTTTTTCTCACTAAAAACCTAGAAACTTTTCACGAAAATCTTGTTTGCACATAAACTGAACTATAAAAAATATCAATAATATAATAATATAATATAATTTATTGATCCCTTTGGGGATATTGTTGTTGAACAAATGCCAGACAGTACACATTGGCGCTAGCACAGCGTTTCAGTGTCTTGTCCGAAAACACCTCGAGCCGCACGCCCTCTGGTTTGAAGACAACTGCTCTACCCACTGAGCTGTCACTGTGTTACCACCATGAAGTCGATTTTCAGAAGCTGTGGTTTCAATGCATTTGTTTGTGAGCATGGACTGTGTTCATCTGGAAGACAATCAAAGAACAGCTGCTCTTACCAGTGAGAATCCTGTAGAGAACTCTGCCATTTTCCCCCTGGTCTGCATCTGTAGCTTGAACCTGTACAGACACACATACAGCAGCAGAAAGCAGAAACTCTCTTCTTACATAACATAACTACAAGGACAGCAGCACAATAATACATCAATACAAAATATTCAAGCTGTGATGATGATGATGGTGACAGATATGTATCCACTACATGTAGAAATGTCATGAAAATCTTTTTACATGAATTTGAATAGATAATATTGTCCTTGACAAGCTTGAATTATTATTTTTATTTACATTTTGGGTATTATAGTTGGCTTTGACTAATGGACATTAATGCTGCTCCCACAGTTTATTAGAGTTGACATCTGCTGGTCTATAGTAAATGGTTATTGATAGTTTGAAAATGTGTTCTAGTTCATTTTACTGTGGCCAGGGGCGGTTGTAGGGGCGGGGCCACAGGGGCATTGGCGCTAGCTGAAATCTGATTGGCCCCATGAAGTGCCCCTCTGCTGTCACTCATCAGTCCTACAGTGCGATTATATGCATGCAATTCCAAGTCCAAACACTAGTGGTGCTAATAAGGCGAAAATGAATGTCAAGCATCAATAAATGTTTTAGAAGAAGAGATTTTACCATGTAAGCTCTTCTATGTTGTTGGACTGATACTTGGCCCCTCTGTGAATATTCTGGCCCCTTGACGACCCCCTACTCAGAAAAATCCTAGAGCCGCCACTGACTGTGAAACTCGCTGTATGTCGTGTTACTGCACCATGAATCATGTGAATGTAAGTCTGCGTCTCGTCAACGTTCTCCTTTTAATCCAAACATCTCTAACTTCGCGTGTCCACAACACTTGTTTTCAACCTGTCTTTCCTCATTGTCACTTTTATTGTTCAGTCTAGGGTTTGGCTTTTTTTCTGCTGGGAAAGGCAACCGTTTATGGTGAGACTGACTATTTAATGGAGCTGCCAGTTAAAGCGGATCCATGTATTCTTCAAAGAAGACACTTAAGGGTATTGGTTCTTTTGTTCAGTTGTGTACTGGGGCCTCCCACTCTTTTCTCTTTTGGTTAGAGCAGAGCCCTCGAAGGACTCTATAGATCTCAGTGTGATATTTAATTTCTTTGCAATATCCTGCATGGATCAGCCTTGATTGTTTAGACCAGTAAAGGGACTAAGGAGTCTCTGGGTCTGTTGTATTTATTTCTAGTGTTTTTTTATTACATGAAGATATGTAGATGTTGATATATTGTTATATGATGGCCAATACAAATCCAATAATGTCCTACTGATTTAGTGTTTTCAACAAACATATCACATCAGTACACATCCACTGGTGACAAGTGTCTTGTTGCCACAACAACGCCATCATGGGATGGAGAAAGTCCCTCTCTCTTAAATGCAGAAGGGCAAAAGCAGCCAAAAACTCAAACCGAGTGCAGACAGCACGGCTCCACAACATACACAGATAAATAATGGAGCATGCTGGGCGGCTGGTGAAAGGGCCGTGTCATAAGACTGAATCCAGTGTGGCACAGAGCCACTGGCACTGGATGAGACCGACTTCATGTCACACTCTGCTCCGTCTGTGAATGTGTCTATGGAGGCGCCTACAAAGTGCATATTCAATTGCCCATAGATATGCACACTCAAGACACTCAGCACACGTATGTGTGCTCAGGTATGCAGAAATACAGACACAAATACACACATGCCATCTCTGGGTCTGTGCGTCCTCCTTTGCTCTCTTTTGCTCTCTCTGTGAAGAGGGGCCCAACTTCAGTCTCATTAGCTTTATAAAGAGATGTGGAGAGGAGAGGAGAAAGAGGAGGGGAACTGAGGGGGAGACAAGAAAAAAAGAGGCTGGGGGGTGAGACTGGTGAGTGATGAATAGGGTATTACACAGTGGACTGCACCACTTAGAATATACAAGGGGTGTATAAAGTGTAAGACTACATTGCTGAGCCAGATGTTGTAAGTGTAAGCATGTAGAGTGTAAGCACTATGAGATTATTCACTAAGCTTCTGCGTGGCCCACAGAGCTGAAGGCACCATTGTCTTTGGCTTCTTGGGATTAAAAAAATTACCGATATATTTCAACTGCCATGCCCACATTTTACCCCCGTCTTCTGCTCGCTCCCTCTTCCTTCAGAGTATTTCCCCTCTGTCTCTGGGAAAGCAGCAGTTTAAGGGGGAAAAACAAGTGTGTGTAGCCAAGAAACACATTTGACCTCAGTTACTTGGACTAAGCAAGGGGCTGTATTAAAGAGTCTCTAAAGTGTGTGTGTAAGTACGTATGTATGTGTATATATATTTATATATAGTATGTTTTGGGTGTTTTGTTCTAAATTGCTAAAGATCTTTATCTCTTTCATATTTAAAAGTTAAAATAAATTCAACTCTGTCAAATATTAAGGCAGTAAACTGATCATCTCTTCAGTGAGTCTTACAATATGCGTTTTTTTTCTAACTGCAAAACCTCTAAAATATAGTTTTCAAAATGTGAGCTGCTTGACATGTGCTTGAATAACTGCACGTTGTTTTCAGGGCCGCAAGAACGCTGTTCGCCGCATTTGGTTCAGCATTATTAGCATATCTATGACATCTATGAAATATTACTTTATTCTATATTTAATGGATATTCTTCTTCACTACATATATAAATGATAAAGGTTACGATTATAATCACCAGAAAACAAAGACCAATCAAGAGGCAATTTTAAAGAAACTAATGCAATAAGAGTTTGGACGGGTGCTACTAACAATTTACTGGACAAGTCAGGCGCACATTTGGTCAAACTTTCTAAAGCAACACTGTGGGGTGATGGAGAGAGAGAATACCTTACAACTAAGCTGCCAAGCTTAAGAGCAGCGTGTGTAGATGAGAAAGAAACTTTGTGTTTAATAACTGTGCGTGTGTGTGTGTGTGTGTGGCGTATGTGCTTGGAGGCGCTGACTAATGAACTGACTCTCTAACAAGCCATCCTGCTCCACTGGCCTTTTCAGAGCTTTCCTGGCATTTGGTCTTAAAAATAATTTCACGTCCCAATGTGTTTCCCTTAAACCGATAAGCCATGCTTTGTCTCCGCTGAATTAAGGACGATGACATTTACAAATGTTACTATGCTGAAGATGGGGGCGCACAGAATGAGGGGGGATAATTGGAGATCGGGGAAGAAGAGGTGGGTGCCTTGCATTTTGCAAGGGGCATTTTAATAAAACCAATTTGTTTTACATTGAAAAAAACCTGTCAAGCATTGACTGTTTTGTAGTCCTTGATTTAATAGCTACATAATTGCCACAAATGCCAAACACTCACTACATGTGCCGGTGCGTGAAGGCGTTAATGTGTGTGAGTGTGTGTCTATGTAATGTAAGACTTGACTGTATAATCGCAACATAGTGAAAATAAAATAAACTTACGCAGCTTGAGTTAAATCACAGCATATCAAGGGGCACTTAGAAGATGACATGTGTAGCCACATGTACTGTACCAGCAAACACACACACACACACACACACACAGTGCCTCCAACTTCCCAACACATACCTCCAATTCTAATGGTTTATTTTTTCTCCATCCAGCGCCAGGACAACATGAACACCACTGACCCAGGCGTCAATTTCACCTTTACCTCCAACACAGAAAACACCACTCTGTCCAACCTGACAACCACCCCCATCACGCCCACCATTACACAGCCTCCAACCCATTCTTCAGACACCTATGACCCTGAGTTCACCATCATGGTGGTGCTGGGCTTATCCCTGCTGCTGGCAGGGTTCGCAGCCTTCCTGGCAGTGTGCCGGCCCTCTGAGCAAGACAGGGACTCTGAAGCAAGCTGTGGTCCAGGAGACAGCTTGACTCGTGGAAGAAGTAGGTCTAGCGAGCCCCAGCTCAAGGTGTGGAGGAGGCTGGGCTCCTATCGGCGTTCGTACAACCTCTCCTTCAGACGGCCGCCACATCGCAGGCCACACGAGCGCGAGAGCTCACGCGTGTCCCTGTCACCGCTCCGACAAGCGCCACAGCCGGAACACAGCACGGAGCCTCACATCACCATGTCAAGTCTATTTGACTATGTCACTGAAATCTGACTCGAGGACAGGCTGACTGGACTGACTCCTCCCCAAAACAAGCGACACGTCGTATATTTTACTGTTGGTGCTGTAAAAACTACTAATACAAGGTGTCAGTGAAGTGCGCGTGAAAAGATATTGTAGCATTTGTATTACTAGTTTGAATATGAGCGGAGGAGGTTAACTACAGATCACTATAAGTGCATCAAATGTAGGCAATCAAAAAGCCATTGTGGCAGCTTCATGCACTTCTGTGATAACACTGATAGACATAAAAAGCCTATATTAGGGCAACTCTGCACTACATTCATTTGAGGTAACCATGATTGATACTGGATTACTGAGCACTGTCAAATCTCACCTCTGCCCTGGATTAAAATGTAAATTTTTCCGAGGATTTTAGGAAGAGCAGATACAATGGGCCAAAGTTAAGCCTCAAACAGCGGCAGTTCTGTTTAATCAATATACTGTAGATTTAGAATTAGTTTTAGCTTTTGCCAATCACCTCTGAGCGCTGTTTCCCTACTTTGCAGTCACTCCAATCCATCTGGGTGTTCATCTAAATTAAGATAAACATGACACTGACATTGACCGGACAAATGCAACCTGAGCCAAAAAGAGTCCACTCCGGAGCAGATCCTCTGTGTTTTACGATGTTAGCAAATAAAGTGGCTTTTACAACGGACTAATGAAGTATATGGAGTATGTTACCACGTGTCTGGGCGTCCTACCTGAAGGATGCTGGTTCCTTGGGGCACGCTCTCCAGTATGGTGGTTTCATAGCTGTTTTGGAGGAAGATGGGTCTGTTGTCGTTAACATCCTGCACCTCGACAAATACAGTGGCTGTGCCTGTCCTCCGACTGCCTGCAGGACCGTTGTCTGTGTGCCGTCACATCCACAAACATACGCAGAATATATATATATCAATAATTCAGTTTTATGCCCATTTTAGTTTTGATATCAAAGCATCTAACATAGATTAAGGCTGCACCAACTTCTCAACTACTATCATTAATATGTCACATTAAACACTCCACTAATCTTTGGAGCAACAGAGCTGATAGAAACCTAAAAATAACTTGTTAGAATAAAGTAAGACTGGGACATTGCTGTCTTATCAAAACTCGGGTTATTTTCAACAGCTCTTGAATTAGGAGAATATGTGCATTTCACTTCTCTTGCACTGTTTTACATTATCTCTGCCTCTTCTCCCCTCGCTTGTGTCTCTGGACGTCTTAGCAGATAAGCCTCCCTGACTCAATGGTTTCCAAAACAGGAAAACCTCACAGTTTTTGTTCTTTCTTTTTCAAACAGGAACAAAGACACTTGAGCAATAGTCTGAAATCACTGCAGATGTGCAGGCATCGCTTTGGTTTTTTTTTTTACATCATTGTCATACACAAGTTGAAAGTAGCAGCTTTGAAGTGAGAAAAAAGCCCCATTATGACCAGTACAGACACCCTGTAAAAATGAAAAGGATGATAAAGTTTTTGCTATCCTTATCAAACATAGGACGATATGACACACCTATAGCTTCAACGACCAGGATGTATGCTGCTTGGGTCTCCCTGTCTAGGCCAACCACAGTCCGAATTACTCCGTCTCTGAAGCCCACGCTGAATTTACCATCTTGATTACCGCCTGTAAATAAAACACAAACACATTTCCCAGTTATTTTACAGCATATTACAAAAACACACCAATTTGATGGCTGTACATAAAGTGCCGCAATATTAGAAAAACTAAATACACACACAGAGAGATGGACAAAAATACTAAATGTGTATCAAGACTGCGCAGTCCACAACAATGTAACACTGTAGCCCACAGACAAAAACAAATCCCACTGTGACCTCCGACCTGTGATGAAGTAGCTAAGTTCAGCATTGAGGCCAGCGTCGTTGTCAGAGCAGCTGAGTTGTACTACAGAGCGATCTCTAGGGACGTTCTCCAGGAGAGAAACATTGTACACGCGAGGATTGAAGGTGGGCGTCTCATCGTTTACATCCAGAACTGGTACATGCGCAAAGACAGAAAAAAAGACACGAGGACACACAAACAGATGTGCATGAGGACAAATAAAATGTAGTGAGTAGAATTTTACAACTGTATCTAATTAGAGGATTTGGTGACATCAGTCCACGTTTGTTGTTACTGTAGTACCAGAAGGTTGCAGCCATGGTAGTATCTTTCTCAACAGTGTTCTGAGGAGAGAGTGATTAACTACCATAAATAATAACTGCTCTAGATGCTCAGAATCCAATCATACCATGTCTCGGTAGATTTATATGTAGGACACCTTCAGACAGAGCAAACCCACACCCTCATTGTCATCATAAGCCTCACCCGAGACGGTGAGGGTTGAAGTGGAGGTGCGAGGGAACCTTCCAGCATCGTACGCTACTATCCTCAAATAGTACTGTCCAATCTGCTCCCGATCCAGGACTGCCGTTGAGGTGAGGACACCAGTGCTGGTGTTCAGTAAGAAGTCGAGGCGGGGCATACCCATCTGTAATGCCATTGTAATCAAACCATTCATGTCTTCATCTGGGTCCACAACCTGGACCTAGAGGAGAAAGTAACAAGAAGGAAGAAAAAATTAACGTGGAGGGGGCAAAAGACTTGGTTTGACATTTAGTCAGTATCACCCCCCTGCAAGGTTTGGTAATAGTTCAAAAAAAAAATGTCAACAAGCAAAAATGCAACTTTATGGTTTACCCTGAAAATTGAGGATCCAATGGGCAGTCCCTCTAGTACTTCAGCGACAAAGGGCAAGTTAAGGAAGGTTGGGTCGTTGTCATTGAGATCGAGCAGGTTGACAAATACAGTGGTGCTCACAGATGCACGCAGTGGAGGTGTACCACCTAAAGAGGGCGCCAGAGGGGCATCAAAGACAAGTATGTGCGCGCACAAACACACACACACACACACACACAGCCACAGTGAAAACTTTCACGCTCAACATAAAACTTGAGGAATGAGCCTTGGATAAAGAGATTCGTACCGATTCGTGAGAATCGTATAAAACAACTTAGGCTTACATATCCTTCAGGTGTTTCACGAGTCAGACAACTTTCCACAGCAACGCAGCAGAAATCTAAACTGAAACACAACTCACGGTCAATAGCTGAGATGACAATGCTTCTCATGAGGACTGTGTCCCTGGAGTTGGAACTTTCCCTGTCCAGGGTTACCCCACTGGTGCGAATCTTCCCTGTGTTGTTGTTGATGGTGTAGAAGGGGTTTTCTGGACTGATACTGTACACTACTGTCCCATTTGCCCCATTGTCCGGGTCTACTGCCAACACCTGGATAGGGGAGATAGAGGCACAGACTTTCTGAATATAGTCTCCTTTGACATGTCCCTCCCAACTAGCCAGATCATATCCTCAAGTTAGAGCACATGGCTTAATAAAAGCGGATTAACAAGGAGAACTTAAATATGTGAGAACAGAGAGGGTTTACGACGAAAATGGAGAAAGGCTCTAAAGAAAAAGGAAATGAACCATGAAAAAAAAGAACCTAACACGTATAGTAACAGTTATTCTAAGAAGCACACCTCCATCTCACCCTGAGATAATCGAACGGCGTCTGAGTGAGACGCAGACGTATCTCTCTGACATAAAGTGGTGATTGGTGATAAATGCGTGAAGCTGGGAGCCTGGCTAAAACACTGGTTGATTTTGAGGGGCTGATCAATTATTCAGAGTACTGAAGAAAAATGCTAGAAACTGGTTAATTGGTCATTAGCCAGCAAAGGTTTTGCAGGTATTTAATTATTAAAGTGGCATGTTAGGCAGGAATCTCAGAGGCCCATTGATTAGCAATTGCACAGACAAAAGGTAGGTGATCTAAGATGCAGGGAAGTGCCTTCTGAACTAATTAATTCTGTCCTGATCAGAGCACATTAAAATGGTGAGCAAATATATTAAGTCTATTGAACTGCAGCCCAGCACTGAGTGCAGAGTGGCAGAAAAGAGATTATTGTTTTGATATGAACTAGAAAAGGACGCTTGCTGTGTGTGTGTATAGGTGCTGAATGCAAAGTGCTGCGGCAGTGATGCTGGTATGCTCTGGGATTTGAGTGGGTTGATCCTAGCACTGGGCACAGCTACCAGATTCATCGGCTCGCTGGACACCTCCATGAAGACTCAGCAGGTGGTCTCTTGTCACCATGGAAACATTGGCTGGACCAAGGCTGCTTTGGGGCCAATTATAGGATTCTAAGCCTGGGTGGTCCGATTCATTGAAAAAATGGTCAGGGGGGCAACAGCGTCTGTCCACTGAGCATAGAGAGTCACATACAGTATGCATCAGATCGCTGGATGTAACATGAATGATCTCAACTGGGGAACAGCTACAAGAGAACATGAATTTGTGGAAAATGTAGGAACATTTGAGCAGAGTAACATTTGTATTTTTCATTTCTCTTTCCTCATAATTTCTCCATTCTGCTCTCCTCCTCTGCCAGATGAGTTCATGCTTCTTTCTCTGCCTGGTAGCTGAATAATTTGCTATGCATAACACTGCAGGCTATATTTTAATTAGCAATTGGACTCTCTTAATTATACTCACTGACGCCTCTTTAATTAATGGACAATCAGGGCTTAATTAACAACAACACACTGGCAAAGACACCAGCAGGACAAAGAGAGTTCGGGGTAGTATTGGAGTGTTTACTTTGAGATGACCTAAACAGTGATGGCAGTTTGTCCATCCATAGTTCACATGTCATATTTTTCACATACGGTTTTTTGTAGATTTACAGTGGACATTACCTGAGGAGAGACTGCAAAACACACATTTCTGGGGTGTCACATTGTCTCCTACAGACACATCAACTCCTAATGTGTCAACTGATGAGGTGACTTTGGTTAGTTGTATATTTACAAACTGTGTGTGTCAGTCCATAGGTCATAATGTCTAATGTCATAAGATGGAGAATGTTACTATAAATAAAAAAAAAAAACATTGTTCACTCCTTATTGTTAGGGAGTGTAATATAACGCGTGGCCTCTGTTCCGTTTGTAGATATAAATGCTCATTCTAACTTAAAACTAATGCAATTGACATTTTTTACAAATTAAATTACAAGTGGTATCTAACACCTAATCGCCGAGGTAAAAGTTGGGGTAGGTGCACTCACAGAAATAACATCTGTGTTTATTGGGCTCATCTCCACTACGTTAGCATAGTATGGCTCGTCCCTCCACACGGGGGCGTTGTCATTGATGTCCAGGATCGTAATGTTCACCTAAACAAGGCGAGAGTGAGGGAAGTTAAGACGTTATAAATGTCAAATGACTTATTTATGATATTTTTATGTAAAATACCTTTATACCCTAAAAAATACACAATAACTTTGCAAGTAATAAGTCATGGCACAAGATAAACAGAATAGAAACAGAATAGAAATTTTGCCAAAGGCTTTGAACAGAGTTTGGGTCAAACAATGGGCAGAAGATCAGTATATGTTGTAAACTAGTAGCTACAACCAAACTAATGATGGCTACTAAGTTGTTACCGTGGCGATGCCAGTTTTCTGCTGTGGGCCCACTCCTCCATCCACAGCTCTGACAATCAGGATGTACTCTGACTTCTGCTCTCGGTCCAATAGGGCGGTGGTGGTGATCTCTCCTGAAATACACAAACATAACAGAAACCACCAGGTAAAGTGACACGTAATAAGAATGAATAAGCTCAGATTTACAATCAGCTCTTTAAGGTTTGCCGGCAGTGAAATAGATCACAGTAGAGAGAAAAACTGAACGACGTACTGCAGGCAAAGAGCTAAATAAGCAGAAGTGCAACACTTTACAAAAATGTTGATTCAAATGTAAAAAAAAATTAAAGCACATCTAAAACAATGTCACACATTTGAACAAGTGCACGCACACACACACACACACACACATACCTGAGCGTGAGTTGAGACGGAACTGAGAGGAGCCCTCCAGGGAGTAGATGAGTGAGGCCTGGCCAAATTCCCGGGAGGCGTCCAAATCAGTAGCATTCACAAGCAGTACAGTCGCCCCTGAGGAAAGGGAGGGATGAAGGGAGTGAGATAGAAAGAAAGTTACAACTCAGAGTGGCAGACAGAATGAAAAAACTGGACTGAGATACATAGTCATGGGGAAAAATATGTGAAGTCTCTAGGAAAGACAGAGAGAGAAAACTAGAGACAGACTGAAATGGCATTCACAGAGCTACTTTTTTCAACGCCCCCATGCACAGCTCAACTGATGGCAAGGCAGTGAGTGGGTTTATGGATTAGTGGATTATCAGCTTGTTTGGCACAGCCCACACTTGGCACGAGCATGATCAATACTCAGGCAGACTGGGGAATGAGAGGCTAGCCGCCGCCGCAGGGCTAGCCCACAGCTCAGCCTTGCAGCCCAACCCTTAGGCCTTGAGCTCAGGGCCAAGCACTTTAGCCATAGTCCCCTAAAATTCCTCAGCCCAAACTGCTCAGCTATGGGCTCCTTCAAACTGGGTCAGAGACACAAAAAGTGGACAGAATCTGCTGAAGCTCAGGCAAAGAAGGGGCGGTCAAATATCTGTCTGAATGCATATAGCAGCGCTGATTTAGCCTTGAACAGTCAATATCCCACATTCTGACCATTAATACATTAAAAACATTATGCAAAATCTAAACAAATGGCAGAGACCAGAGGAAGCAAAAAGAAAATCAAGAAAGAAGAAATATATGTTGAAGACACAGAAGGTTCTGCACAGCAAGAGCTACACGGGTGTTTGGAGTGTTTGAGTGCTCTGCTGGTTGTGCAGACCAGGAAATGCATTCTGGCAACGAAACCGAAAGCCCAAATGAATAAATTGACTCACCAGCAATAATGTTCTCTGGTATTTTAATGACGTAGGACGGTGTGCTGAACTCGGGCGGGTTGTCGTTTTCATCCTGAAAGAGGTAGAAACATCAACACCAGCAAAACAATGTAAAAATGATTTTTATTAACACACAATATTAACACAGATTAGAGATTGATATCTTTAGGAATTAAGACATTAAAGAGCACACAGTGTTTATAATAATACAATAACAGTAGTCGTCTCTAGGTGATGATAACTTGTTTTATGGCCTCAAGGTTGTAGTCATTCTGACTTCCATTTCAGTCTCTGGTATTTTGTCATGCCTAATAAAATAACTGCAATTACCAAACTAAACAGCCAAACCAGCAAGAGTGCATTGTGGTTAATTGCATTCATTGATTTAAAGCTGTAGGAATGAAGAAACACTAGGCTTGAATACGTGTAATAATGCAAAAGCACAGTACTGATATTAAAAAAGAGAATTTGTAGTAAAAGCCATAAAACCGTTTCAAACGCTATTATTAATGGAATTACCTAAAACAAAGAGTAATCACGACCTATAATCTGACAGGAAATAATGACTACAACATGGAACAGCATCCCGTGTCACACAGACTTTCCCAGAGCATTTATACTCTTCACGAGCTCCCACTCATTGAATTAGACTCAGTTTCACACCAACGCATCCAGTTGTGTGGCTATTTGCAGAGAGCCTCCCCACTGTGTGAACTGCTGAGAAATGTTAACACTTAAACCACAGTCACTGGCACCATTATCTGTCTGGGCTGCGTGTGTGTTACACTGGTGCACAGCATTGTTAGTGTGTGCGTGTGTGATGCTGCCAGTTACTGATAAACCCCTGTGGTGTGAGTCACAACACTGTGGAGGACCGACCGAGAGAGAGAGAGACAGAGAGAGAGAGGGAATACAGATCTTAGGGTTTACATTTCAGCACACACTCACTGCCATTGTTCTACAAAATATTTCTCCCTCATGTGGGCAGTGTATGGATACTTACTGCCCTTGAATAGCAAAGAAAATTCCATCTGGATTCATTCATTCAAGTTGTTTGTATAATGGATTCCTATCAGGGGGAATGAGCTCAAGAGCCAGTAGGAATGCAATTTATGAGTTTTGGTTGCTCATTAAATTTTTACTGCTATTTACAGAATCTTAGCAGAAATCAACACCTGTATTTCCTACTTAAAATTAAACAGAGAAACAGAAAACGATTGGAGAGTTTAAGCTTATACAAAAAGAATTGCTTTCACATTCACATTATAAATGGTTTCACCGAATTCCATAAATACGCAGTTAGGCAATTAAAAAAAAGCACTGTAGTGGTGTGTGACGGAAGAAATCTGTATACGACTCTAGTGTTAAAAGATGATGATGATGATGTTATTGACGAATAGAAAGAAAGGAATGTAACGTTGAAACATGACATTGCCTGAATAAGAACATTCACATCCGAGTTTCTAAAGCTGCAGAAAGTCTCACAGATCCATAATCAAACACTAATTAACACATACAGCAGAAACATCAATATCAAATCAAATTAGGTCCAGAAATCCTTGTGTACGATGTAACTGTTGCCTTTTCTAGTGTCTTAAGATAAGACACTGACAAAAGCAACTGGACTGGAAGCTCAGATAGCTGCAACGTCTGTGACAAGACTACAAACAAAGCTGCAGTCACACATGGATCAAAGGGTACAAAGAATAATTTAGAAAAAAAAAAACCTTCCATGAGCTGTGAGACACCTGTCACACAACGGCTCGACGTTCAGATGAATACGAGACAGTATAGTTGTTATTCAGTGCACGTGATGCCACGACTCCGTACGCTTCGTTCTCAAGTCTCCGGCTCAGAAATGTCTCAGTCTATCTGACGTCAGCTGACGGAGTCATGCTTCATTCATTCTCTGATGTTACATTTATATTGTTTTGAAGTTGTTCATGCAAGCCAGTTACAAGCCAGCAACAGACTTTGAGAAATGTTTTCGTCTGTCCACAGCACTTCAGCGGTGACGGTTGCTCCACTATGCAGCAAGATTTTTTGCTAGGTTCTTGCTGAAGGGTGGTGATGTTCCAAGTGGGCATAGTTTGGCTCACAGGAAGACTTCCACATGCTGGCCAATAAGAAGAGAGCAGTGTGGATAGCCTTAAAGTCACAGGGGGGGGTGGGTACAAGAAACCGTGGCAATAAAATAGATGAAACTTAAAATGACTGACAACCTTAAAATGACTGACAACAAAATACCAACGACGAGGTGAGATGAGGGTAGTGAAGTATTGAGATGTGGGCATACGTATGTTTTACAGTGTGTGTGTTGCAGAGTTGTACTTACAATCACCTCCACTGTGACTGGAACAGTGCTGTTGAGGGATGGGTTTCCCCCATCTTTGGCCATTACTGTCAAGTAGACTGTGCCTTTAGGAATTTTCTCATAGTCCAGAGGGCTGGTCACACTGATTACTGGTAATAAGAGCACAGCAGAGCAGGGGGGCTTTTATGATGAGCTACAATAACCGGTGGTTCAAACAGGAAACAACAACCACACAATATCCAGGCATAGCCGGCACAGATGCACTCACTCTTCTACTCACTTGTCAGGACATATATTGTAAGTACTTTGCTCGAACGTGAGCGTACCTGCGTAGCCCTCCACCATGACAATCCTGAAGTACTCGGGGAAGGCAGAGACTGAAGTGATGGAGTATGTCAGGACGTTGTTGGGCGTAGAATCCTCGTCTGTAGCCTGTGGGTGAGGAGACGGCGATAGTGGAGGATGAGAGCGACTTCAGACAGTCAGAAGTCCACAGAGAGAAGAAGTTTTTAGTGAGTAAGACAAGAAGACAGACGGGGCCAACAGGACAGATGCTAAAACGCACATGTATATCTTTGCACAGCATGGGTGCGCATCAGTCTGTGCATATGTGTGCAGCCAGTAAGCTGTCAGTCAGTGACAGCATGTTATCGGACAGATTAAAGCTGATTCTTGCTATTAGTGGTGCTGGCGTCAATACTGGATGAACACCAACCGAGCCAAGACAAGCCAAGCCAGCGGAGGACAGATGAAACCATACTTTGCGCGGCTAATCCGCAACAACATCAACAACAATGCTGACACCCCCTCATTATTCTTGAGCTGGCAGAAACTTAAACATGATTCCTCCGGCTGTGAGGAGAGTCTACTGGGCTTCGCTGGCATCATTAGAGGCTGGACAGGTTGTCAAAAACACTCACTTGTATCTCATCGCAACATGCGTAGCTCCACGGTTTCATTTAATGCCAAAATGTAGAGTAAGCACTACCTTTCTTCCCCCACAACTTTCTGAGCTGGCGTTCTCTCCCAGACTGTCTTCCTGCATCACACTTGATTAGATAGTTTCATATTAGATGCTCGTTTACCAGTCCAAGGTGAAAAGAGACGGGGGCAGCGAGTCAGATAGGTAAGTGGCAAACACAAAGAAAAGTAAAAGAAAAGGGGGATGGCTGTTAGGAAACCTGGGCGCTAGTAGGAGGCACAAACCTCACAGGCATTGTCAGGATAAGGGAAGAGCAAACAGCAAAAAGCGTTTCTTTGCTTTGTCTCACAACAAACACACCCGTCTACTTCTGTGTTTTTCCTCCGTCCTCCTTCCCTGCCTGTTTTCTGGAGCAGTGTGCGCGCGCTCGCGTGTGTCTGTGTACAGTAGGTTCCAGGGCAAATAGCTGACACGAAGATATGTGAGGCTGGCTTCCCACGGTTCCTCTCAGGCGACGTATTAATATCAGCAGCGTTTAAGGTTAGCTCAGACTAATCAAACACAGCGAGCCAAGCGTTGAGTCCAGTCATCAGCTCTCGCGGTGTAAACTCAAGCTGCTGCGGTGCATGTGGCAGCGTAGGCCACAGCTGTAGCCACTTCCACAAGGGACATAATAGTCTCTCCAGGGCGCAATCAAAGGAAACGCTGAGCCATTAGTTACCATTGTGCCCGTTTGCCTCTGCCTTTTGTGTGGCAGTGACTGATGGTCAGCACTCCAGGCCGGCCTGTTCTTCTTGGATACAGTGCACACAAACACGTTTTTATGTGAATGTACTGTACAAGTGTCAGAGGAATCGTTTCATTTATATTGTTCGTTCTCGTAATGCAAGCATTGGTTTGCTAAACAACAGCTGCTCGGGTTCAGCAATATTAATATTTTAAATCAGTGATGGAAACAGGTGTGTGCTTTATTTGGGTATTTTACAGCTGCTGTAAACAGGACAGTTTTATGATACTGTCTTGTAACAAGAGTGCACCCTCGGCCTCGCATGTCCGTTTGAAAACTCCAGGCACTGAGTTTTAAACACAACTTACCCGGATCCGCGCCACCGACTGCACAGACTGTTCGTTCTCTCTCAGAGAGCCCACATACGCCTCTTTTTGGAAAACAGGCGCGTTGTCATTGACGTCCAAGACATTAACGCGGATCCTCCCCGTCGTCTCTTCGCCGCCACCGTCCCTCGCCAGCACCGTCAGAGTGAAGCGCTGCATCAACTCGTAGTCCAGACTGGCCCGCAGGACGACCCAGCCAGTCTCCTCGTTCAATAAAAACCTACAATGGAAGAGCAAGTGGAACTGCAGGCAGACATGATATTTACAAGAGTGATTATTATTTTAAGGTCTTCTTCTCATTTTAGGATTCTTACGATGCCATATTAACATTCTGACTTTTTCATTTTCAAAGATTTATCTACAGGGGACAAGAGTAGATGTTCTGACAGTAGTAGTAAAAAATGTAGTAAAGAAAATAGATAATGTACAGAAATAATGATAATAATTAACAGGCTGATGTGAATGCATGTTTTTCTTGTGGCGCGCCAGACATCGTTGTAACTCAGCTGTCTCAGGCAAAGCTCTGTGGCACGAACGGTGCAGTAAAATTGTCCACAAGTGGCCAAATAAATGAAAGATTAATGTGTCTGTGAGGACTGTGTGTGTGTGTTTCTTACTGATCGGGCTCATCGCTGAAGTAGTAACGCACAACCCCAAATATGCCGTCATCTTTGTCTGTGGCCTGGACAAAAACAAACCAAAAATGGCATCACCATTGAAATAATGGTCATTTCCTGGTGGCGTGTTTTGAGAACACGCAGCTTCCGTCACAGACAACAAAACTGAACAGTTAATTTGTGACCACCGAGAAACTTGACTCGCAGCGTTCACTAAAGCAGATTCTTTTCACTTCGCGATCACCTCATTATTCCTCAGCGTACGTGTGTTTGTGTCTGCATGTTTGCACTCGTGTGAAGTGAACACTGTTGACATGACGTACCCAGATATATGAAAAAACAAAAAACTTTTCCTAAATTTCTCACTTTAACAGCTGTTTGACTTCATGATAAAAACACGCAAGCCACGCTTCACTCCCCAGAGGTGTTGATTGGATCGAGTCTGATGGGAGAACTGATACTGATATTTTCCTCCGCCACATGACCCATCAATGTCTTAAAAGCAGCAACAAGTGCCGTCATATGTTTTGCAAGAAATCAAGAAATACCACCTAAGGAACAATTATTTCAGCAACCTTCTCTACTTCATGAAACTCCCTGTTAGCACGTTTGTCTTCGCACACATGCGCAGCCATGTGTTGTGTTGGTGCTGATGGATCGTGGCTGGCGAGCCTGTTGTAATAGAGTTTCACTTCAGTGGCTCCACATTCAGTTGAATGTGTGGAACCTGCTCGGTCACTGTGATTCAGTGAAGCCTGATGCTGACCTTATATTGTGGGCTTGTGAGTGTAGGGCCAGTACAGAAGGCCCAGACACGTGGCTGTGACTTACACGTCAACATTTCTGTGAGAACCAGTATCATATATTAATAAAGCATCTGTAAGGCTTTATACAAGAAAGAGGGACAAACTGTGTCATTTTTTGTCTCTGGTTGAAAAATTGAAACTTGCCAAGTGTGTGCCTTCACAGAGAGCTTTTAACACACATGGTGAATAGATTGGTGTTAATGGCCCTTGTTTTGTTGTCAGGCGCACCGAAGATTATCGTGCACAATGAAACACCATGCAGTTGTGAGATGTTGGGACTAGCTAGGTTCTTGTTTTTTTCATTTGTCGTTGTCTGGATGACCTCATCCTTTTGGCACCACTCAACAGAGCCCCCCCAACCCCCCCCCCCCTTTGTTTTTGCTTTCTAACTCATCTCTTCCTTCTTTGCCACCTCTGCCTTTATCTCTTCCTTCTTTCCTTCTGTCTTCCCCTCATTTTCCTTTCTGCATTCTGAGTTCCACCTCCGTCTGCACTGTCTCCCCGCTCCTCTACATATCTCCCTCAGCACACTCTTACTCCCCTGATGCCTCCCTCCCTACTTTGCTCCCTCTCTCCCAGGTGAGTGACAGACCCATAAGTGCTCCAGTGATAGTGGTGGGGGTGTTAGTGTGACAGCTATCGAGGCAGTGACAGGAGCCAGTCTCAGCCTGGGAGCTTATACTCCCTCTGATTCTATGGCCGAGCCCCCCCCCGCCACGCCGACAGACAGAAAGAAAGAGAGAAACCAACAGACAGCTTGCGAAAAATAAAGAGAGAGAAAGACGATAGCCATCTCTAACCCCCCACTCCCCCAAAATCATTTACCGACCTGCTCCCTTTCTCCCATCAAACAATCACCACGACAGTACAGCCCAGTCACTTTGCCAACTGCATGCCAAAGACTTTCAACTTTTGACAGAGAGGTTTGCAGAGACTGGCGTGTGCAGGGATTTGCTGCATCTCAACACCATAGGCCTGGATCCATGACACCAGGGGACACGGGGAGAAAATGAATGTAAGATTTAATGGAGACAAAAATAACATGGAAGTAAAGCTGGGCAAAGTGCCTAATTAATGTGCTTAGTTAACACTGACATTTGCAATAAGTTGCAGCGAAGTACAGCAATGATAAATAGTTTTCGTGCCAAAGGAACGCTAACGCATTCATAAAACACCACTTTGTCAAAGCCATAAAACAACAAAAACTACTGGACTGTACATGAATGCCAATGACTATAATACAACACCTACTGGTTAATTACATGATCTCTTATCATGAAAATACACAGAGGTGATAAAATGACATAATGTGTTGTAATTACACACCGGGCCCAGACTGCAGAACTGAAAATCTCTTCCACTAAAGAGCAGTGCACTGAGGTATCAGAGTCAGCGGGCTGATCCAAATCCAAACTAAGTTGTTAAGGAGTTTCTGCACCAGGAGCCAGTCTGCTACTGATTGCCAATATAAACGCCACAAACCCGAGAGTCCTTGGGCAGTAACTACAAAAGAGAAATTAGTTCTCAGTTGACCAGTTTGGTTAAATGATGTGTTTCTTCCCATCAGAGAGGTGAGGCCAGCAGGCAAACAACCCGTGTGTGTGTGTGGTATGAATATGGGTGTACCTGGTGACGGGTGAATTCTTTTGCACGCCTTTTTAATACCCGTGTGATGAAGTATGTGAATGCATGTATGTATTTTTTAATACAAAGTCTACTGTGTTTGTAGACGCATACGTTTGTGTGAATGCAAAACGGATGCACGCGGACAAAGATGCACTGCATGCAGGTTCCTTCGTTCTTGGGGAAAATATGCACCGCCACCACTTACAGTATAAACTCCTATTATTGCACTCAATTGCTTTCAAGAGAAAACGGAAATGAGAGCTTCCCCTGATCGGTGGAAGAAAAACAGTGAGGTGGTGTATGAGTCTGTGTGTGTGTGTATGCTAGGGCTGGGTTAGAGAGGGTACAGAAGCAGATTATCAGCAACCTATCTCATGGACAGTGAGCTGCACAGGCTTTTCTATCTTGAGTGAGATGGAATTTGAATTGATTGGCTCCCAAAATTGCCTTTTTTGCAGGAGCTTTGAGAGGCATGGAAAAGGAAACCAATTACTGGCTGTCAAAGCTTGCTGTCAAAATAAAGATGACCCCCAGTCGAAACACAGGCAACCTCCTCTGCCTCAATGTTTTACACCTAAACACAACCACGAAGAAACAGATAAACATAGAGTCACTCATGCACACACACACACAAACAAAACAACAGAATGAAGTTGTCCGCCTTCCGACAACAATTGTGAGGGAGAGACAGGTTGTCAGGTTACCTTCCTCAGTTCTTACTCTCTCACTTCTTCAGCGTCCATGACAAGATCACAGATCAGTCTTCACTAATGCTATACAAGTGAGAAATGTTGGATTGCAACAACCCGTTGTGCCAACACTTCCCATATGGTACTGTCAGGCGGGGATTTATGCACAGGCTGACATTGGCTGTAGCCCAGGGGCCCCACGTGTGCAGGGGCCCTGGATTGGCCTGATTTTTATTTATTTATTTATATTTGACTGGGGAAGTCGGTTGCCTGATGCTCAACAGCTGATAGTCAGTTTTGCTTTGATGCAACACGACACCACCGCTCTTTTACTTTTCAGGGTAACAGTAACATATCGTTTCTAACATATATTTATATGTTAATAAACTGCAGCGGTGCAGACGGAGCATGTTGTTTGATGTAACACCGATCGTTTGATACCGCGGTGAAGTTGAAGGTTGGATATTCGACAGATGTTGTTGCGCATGTTGTTGCTCAGATTCACCCGGTGCTGGGAGCGAAGCTACGTGTAGGGGAAACTTAAGGGCCCGCCAACGAGTTACCGATCAATGATGTTCAAAAACCGGAAGTTTAAATGCAGTGATTCTTTGGGATAGACTTCTTGTCATGTGACTCAGTGCAGAATCGTTTTACTAGACTGGCAGAATGAGACGCAACCATTTTAAACTCATTTCTCACCATCTGCTAGCCATGTAATATTCTCAGCACACTATAACAGTAACATTACATTTTTATATTGACCAGTATATAACTTGGGCTCCCCAAAAAAGTGGAGCCTAGGGGCCCATGACTACCTTAACCCACCTCTGGGTGCTGTGTACGTGTGAGGGACACACATTTATTTACTGTACATGTACGACAGTGCTCTTTTTATTGCTGTTGCATATTTTTACAGCGGTGATTAGCAGATGGAATATGATTCTCACTCATCTGAACCATACTGCGGCTGTGAACGCACCTTCAGCCACAGACACGCGCTCTCCTGATCGTCAGGCACTTAAGCTGCATCTGATATCAGCGAGACTTCAGATTTTTTTCTTCAAGTTTATTTATACTGTATGTATAAGTTTCTGTCATCTGTCATCCCTCCTAACAATATTCCCTCTGTCGGTGCTAAAGTGCATCATGTATTTTTAGCCATCGGTGTTAAGTCAGATGTCTCTATTTAATACTGTTCATTCTAATTGTTTCTTTGCTCGGATGCAGTGAACACATCATGTGGCAACTGCCAACGCCAAAGGATGAAGCCAGAGTGGAATATCTTAAAGTGCACTGACGGTTGCCAGTTCCAGCGTCTGGACCCAGCCTGATCGCATTCAAACAAACATCCAATAATCTTTAGAATATTTGTTTTTCACAGGAAACATTATGGTTTCAGTTGCTTTATTTGGGTCATGAAATAAGTATATCTGTAGTAATTGATGAAATAACTGCATCTTTAAGAAGATTTTAGAGCTGATATGAAGCTGTGTGGTTCGTGATTGACTGATGCGACTGATATTCATCATCAGAGAAAGTCTAAGAGATGAATACTATAATACAAAGGCGGAGTTTAAGAAAGAGAAAAAAAAAACACAATGCTAACATAAAATAAGAAATAGCCAAAGGCCGCTCACAACTCTTCACAAGTCAAGTAATACTCTTCAACCTTCTCTCTCAGCTGAACTTGCTGAACTGACTGAAAGATGAATGAATTTAACTGACTTTTTGGTTTTCATGTGAGCACTGGTGTTTCCACCCTTCTCAGCAACACGCTGGTCTCTCTTCCTAAGTACAGAATCTGCCATAGGTCTGTCCAAAGCCTGTGTGCATCTCTAATCAATAATACAGAGCAAGAGTCAGAGCAGAGCAGCTGCTGGAAGAAAAGCGAGTCCAAGTCCAAAAAAAAGAGTCCAAGTCTCCATTCAACACTACGTTTTACTATAATTAACGCTGTTGCGAGGCCTGTGTGTGAACTCATGCATTCTCCACAACCCTCACAGCGGACACAGGTAAGTCGTGTCAACAGCCACAGTTGTGTGAAATTATGCGAAACTCAAACCACTTCCCCAGCCTACTTGGATCAAACAACAGCCAACCACATCCCTTGCCAGTCCCCCAGCTGTGACCTACAGCACCTGAGGGGGATGATGGGAGCTGTGTGTGTTTTTACTGCGGACACTTTAGCGTAATGGTGATGGTGAGTGTATGTTTACGACTGCTTTATTTCTCTAAACCATTAACAAGCAGGTGGGGGTGCTCACAGCAACTGCTGCCTGCCGACAGGATTGAACATCCTGTTTCTATTATCTCCTGACCACCATGATAACACAGAGAGAGAGAGAGCGAGAGAGTGAGACATATAACTTTACCACTGGTGGCGTGTGTGTCACAGCACACATTAATAGCTCTGTAATGCATATGTTCGTATGCAACAACGGCCACTATTTTAATATTTCAACCACACGTGACGCACCTCAGAAATATGAAGAGGGAGAGCAAGGTGGAGAGAAGGGATTGCATTGTCGGCACAAGATGCAGAAAGAGGTTGAGCTGCCAACAGGCCACTGCCCCCCCCCCCTCTCGCTCCCTCTACATGCTCAGTGATGAAGGAATGGGATCAGCAAAAAAAGAGGATCTAAACGATGATAAAGAGTAAGGAGCACAATACAGAGACATGCTGATCACAACTTAGAAGACAAAATCAGCATGTGCAGGCGGTGTATGGCGTCCATGACAGTGGTGGCTGAACCAGGTCCCTCTTGTTCTCCTAACCCTGATCTCTGACTGAACACCTGATCAAACGGCAGCAACTCTGCTGGCAGAACGGTTGCATATGAACCCAAAGGTTAGTGGGTATTCAGGCGAGCAGCTGTGGGTACGTGCAATGCTAGTCGGAAAGCAAGCAGAGCATTAGCTCTGGGTTGGCCACCCCTGATCTATGGTTACGTGTTAATGGACTGAGGTCAAGGACAGACACAGCGGCACTTTCTCTATTGCAGCTATGACATGCGTATCCATCAATGTATTTGATGGATATTGTTTTATTTCTTTATTTCTTTAAATGAATCATTGTCTGTATGAAACTATAGAAACACTAGATTCTGCTGATACTGCTGCCTTTCACGTTGTGCGACAATCACAACTGTCCACGGCACCAATACAGCAGACAAACTCAGGGAATGTTTATTTCCCTGCTTCATCCTCTGCCCCACGCCCTGTCTCACAATGTCAGAGGCTCGGTGTAAGTTAGCACTAGCAGGGCAGAGCTGGGCTTCACCCCTTTTTACTACAATCATGAATTATAATTACTGCTGTGACTATTACACCATAAAGGTCTCTCTAAACAGTGGCAGCAGTGAAACATCCACCACTCTATAATTTATAACCCTCCACTAATAACATTCATCACTGCCCTCAAACGTACAGCATCAGCCTGTAAAACACACAACAAGGCAAAAGACATAGACCATAAAGAGCAATGTTGAATCAGATCCATTTCACAGAAGCAAGTGCCACCACATGGAGACATGAAGGTAAGATGATCTTTTATATGCAGATTAGACCTGCAGAAATTCTTATCACATATAAAAGTGTGTGTGTGTGTGTGTGTGTGTCTCTAAGGTAAAGCCTGATGAGCGGGAAGAGCTAGGAAGAGTGAAAACTAAGCAGAAACACACAGAGAACCACAGAGTGAATCAATGCAACACCTGAAAACCATTAACAATCTAATGGCAAAACGGAGAAAATGGGAAAAACAACAATAACTGAGGGCATCCAATAAATAAGAACTGAAAGGCAAATTCTCTGAATCCAAGGAGAGAAAACCAGAGCGATTCCACTGATACGAGCAGCTGCTAGTGTTTAAAGTCTCCGGGGTGAAGAAAAGACAGAAAGAGAGTGAAAGAGAAAAGCACACAGACAAAAGAGTAAATCATAATAAATATTTATAATGATAAGTAATGCAGCAGACCATAAATATTAAACAGCCACTGCCTGCGTGTGTGTGTGCTGGTATGTTAAGCATTAGGTGTGCACAGAAATGCAGCAGCAGGCACTGAGTAATGCATTGACTACCATTTTACATAAAGCTGATCGGATGAGCTATGAATATTAACTCTAACAAAGCATTTGTGTTACATTATCAGACTGCAAGTTTGGGTAACTGGGGACCAACATGCATCATTTCAATTAGCAAAGGTATTAAATCTTAAGTCAACATTATCCACCCGTTTTGCAGTTACTGTTGTAGAAACAGATCAGGAAACGGCCTTGTGTCAGGCTCTGGGTGACACCACTTCACTCTGTTTGTGAAGCTGATGTGATGATAATGTTGGATCATTGTCACAATAAACTATTCCTACAAATACCTGCAGTCTGTGGCATTTTGGTTTACACATGCACGCATGCATATGTATCTAAGGTGATGCCTAACAGTCTCCTCCCCATCCCCACCTAACTGGAATGTTTGACACATCTCATAACCTAAAGACTGAGGGGGAAATTGATTCCTCGATTCCCCAGGGTGTGGTTTTATAGGGAGTTACAGGCCTTAGCTATTTCTTGCCTGGGCACACCGACCTTTCAGAACAGTTTCATAACCTTGACGATGAAGTATTAATTACCGAGCTTTAGCGGTGCTGCTAAGTGCATTTCAGAAAGGCAAGCTGTTCTCCGCTGCTTCCAGTCTGCATGAAGAGATTAGGTGTTCAGCTGCTGGTTCTACCTTCACAGTTAACATGAGACACGAGGCCAGGCCACCTTGAGATATTAGGAATGAAAGACTCGTCCTCCCTTTTGGTACTCAAACATAATTTAGCCACCATCTGTGGCACCTCACAGCCATCTGATTGAGAGCACCGAGAGGCTAGTCTCAGCCTAACGATCTGGTTATATTGTACTGCCCTGAGTCGCTCACTGCACTTAGACAATAGTTTAAGCTGCTGTAGGAGACTGAGTAAGACAGGTACGCACAGTATAAGAAAAATTAAAAGGTTCCCATGGCGTGAACAAATCAAATGAAACTTAAGAGCACAGGCACAGCAATCTGTGATAAGTACAGAATAAAACGAAGCAGAGTTAAGCAGAAAGGTTATATAAAAACTGGTTGTTAAGGGTTTGTAAATTTCTTCCACTTTAACTCAGCTGAATTCTCTCCAGTTTGCAGCTGATAATATAATAATAACAGATGAGTGATGGACAGGTTATGTTATTTTATTCATTGCTGACCAAGAAAAGCGGGCTGAAAACTATTCTAACTCAAAACTAAACGTTATAAAGGCTCGTTTGACTTTTGAGCACTCTATATTTAAAAAAGCGTGAGAGCATGTGATTAATTTGAAGAAACATTACTCTACAATTAGAGAGACAATATAACCTTCTCTCCATTTCCGCTCCCACTTCTAGAAGAAGTAGAGATCTAGCATCCAGCTACTTTCTGTGCTTTATTTCAGACTTTGAAATCGATTTTTACACAACACATGGATTCAGTCTGCATGCCAAACTAAATAACTCATTATTTACCCAAGCATGGATGAGGCGACCACTGCTGGTTTGTTCAGACTGCGGCATATAAGTAAACAGCCGCAGCTACTTCCATTGGATTACACATGTTGTAAGTTACTGCCTAAATTACTAATGAGCTACATTATGACAGACCCACATAGGCAAACAAGTCTGTGCAAACACAACGCTGAACGCACACACGTCACCGTACATACATACTCAACAAACAATCAGAGAGAAGCCTACAACGACCAACAACGTGTTGTTGCTTCAGCCATGGGTTGACCTTGTGGGAGCTCAGGAACATTGTCGTCAGCTGTTATTATATATGTGTGTGTGTCTATTTCCACGCCACATACACGTGTGTGTGGGTGGGCGCGTCTGTGCAGCATATTGAAGTTGTCATCTAAGAGTGTATATGTACTATGAGAGCTGCCTTTTTTAAGAGCCAGGACATCTCATTCTATTTAAAGCTCATAAACACTGCCAGCGATCAGGATTCCACGGTGGGCCACACGCTCCAACACGTCATCAGCCATTGGACAGTCCTGCAGAGCACTCGCTTTATAAACACTATTGATTTTCACCCTGTGCTTTTTGTATCCAGTGGATTGTGGGTGTTTGGTCACAGGAATGATTCATAATGAATAATAATACAGCGCTATGGGGGGATGGACGAAGATTTATTTCCAATTAGGCTGATATAGTGGGTGCTACTCCAACGGAAGGTGAGCTCTGCTTGGCTGTGGGATTCTCAGGAGATGAGGTGAAAGAGTTTCAAGGACATTTTATCTAAGCTAAGAAATCTGGAAGAAATTTTTGAAAATAATTCTTTAGTCTTGATTGAATTAGTTTTAATGGCGCTACTATTATTATCGATAATATATTTAATGTTATTATGTGTAACTTATTGCAAATAGCAAGTATACAATTCAACTATAGTGGTATCTGAGCGATAAGAAGAAATCTGACATCTGACAATCGAAATGATTCTCGGAACAAAAAAATCCTGTGCTGAGGAGTTGAACTTTCAGAAAAATAAAACAGGAACATTTGGATAATTATGTTGTAACAGGCTTTCAAAGCCACCAGCTCCAGATTGTTGGTCACTCGATTTTATAAATACACAGGATCTCAGCATCAGTTAACAGTGGCCCAGTGAGTCTGGGTTTGTTTGGGCTTTTGTTTGAGGCAGTCTAGCTTGGGTCACCATAAATCACAACTTAAGAAGTGTCAAGAGAGTGCCGGGTCACATCGGGCAAACAACAGAACAACAAACAAGCCAAGATTACATTCCCAGTAAAAAAAGTTCCATATGCAGCGGTTACTCCAGAGTGTAAGTAGTAGAGATCAAGTTTTCTGTTTTTTACAGTTATTATCACAGTCTTATCCGAGTAAACAACATCCTATAATACTCACCAAGACAGCCACCAGTGAGGTACCAGGGGGCGTGTTTTCAGGAATGCTGAGGTTGTACAGCGGTTTGCTGAAGACTGGTCGATTATCATTCTCATTGATGATCTCAATAAAGACACGGGCAAATCCCACATGGTCAGATATGGACTCGTTGGCAAATAACTGAGAAGAGACAACAAGGAGTAGATCGTGCTTTAGACTTTTAAAAGAAATTACAATTTAAATAAAGATGAAATGAGAGTTGTTCTCTGTCAGGTGTGAAGCAGCAGAGACGAGACAGGCCGAACTTCTCTGCGGCAAAAGGGTGCAATGTACTTTCCAGGTTGGGGACGAGTTACTGCCTCAAGTGGAGGAGTTCAAGTATCTTGTTCATGAGCAGGGGAGGACTAGAGCGGGAGGAGGTGCAGTGTCCATAGTAATGCAGGCTGTGAGGCGGCCTGGTAGTCTCTCTGAGCGAGACACCCAGCGCTAGCTCCCCGAGCGCTGCCTGTGGCTGCTCACTGCTCAATGATGGGTCAAATGCAGAAACCAAATTTTGTTGTAACATGCAGAGATGTATCAATGACAATAAAGTTCCTCTTCGTCTTCTGTGTGGTGGACAGAGAGCTGAGCCAAAAGGCAAGGCTGTCAATTTACCAGCTGATCTACATTCCTCCCCATGAGCTCTGGGTGGTAAACAAAGGAGCAAGATCATGAAACTAGTTGCTGCTCCTGCTCAAAGCGAGGAGCATCAGGCATCTGGTCAGGATGCCCCATGAACGCCTCCCTGGTGATGTGTTCTGGGCACGTCACAGTAGGAGAAGACCCAGGAAACACCGGAGTGATTATATCACCTGGCTGCCCTGGAGGCGCTAGAGGAGGGGGGGGTCTGGACTGCCCTGCTTATGTTGCTGCCACCGTGTCCCGACCCCAGATAAGCGGAGGATAATGGATGGATGGATAGAGAAAATTAGATTTTGGTTTTCGCTCAGAACAGGGCATCTTCTGATTCTGCTCCTGGTGTGAGTGAGGGTGACACATTATTAATTTTACTGTTCAAATAAGACTGAGCTGTGTGTCCAAACAAATAACAACATGCAATAATGAAGCTGGACTCAGTCGTGTTGTTTTGGGTCCGTAATTCAAGGGCAGGCGAGAAGGACAATGCAGCTGCTCTTCAACAAGGCAGTGTTTGGTCATCAGGAGAAGACTGGCCTTATTCCACAGTGATCAGGTGGACATTTACAAACTCTTTCCTATAATCAGGAAGACAGCTGTGGAGAGGTTACTGTGACTCTGTAAGAACACGAATGATGAATGAGGTTTAAACTCACAGAGAAGCTGTAGCTCCGAATCACTTCATAGTCCAGTGGCATGGCCACCCGCATCCTGATGTCAGCCCGCCCCTGTACTGCTGTAGGGGAGATGGTGAAGTACTCCGAATTGTTTCCCGTCAGAAACACCTGGAACATGCTGTTTACCCCCTGCCACAGGAGGGAGAGGAGAGAGAGGGGTTTGAGACGTGGGCTAAATTACCACTGATGAATCTAGACAATAGAATATATCCCACCGAGTCTGCAGTGATGGGTTATTATAGTAAGAGTCAGATTCATGCGTCTTATTTTCTCTATTCCTCACTTCAACGTTGGTCTGTCAGATAACGATAAACTCGACAGTCAAATGTTTTGTTGATTTTACTATAATAAGCATATAATCATTTAATAAAAGGATAAATAAAGACTTTTGTGAGCGACAGGACCGCTGTATTAGATAAATACCTGAATAAACACAGGTAAATGATCTCTCTCTTCCTTCTATCAGTTACGAATGAGACGTTTCTTCTTTCTTTCTGCAACACTTTTCTCTCTTTTAATATATACATTAGTAAGCTCTGTCTGTGTATGGAATCTTGGTGTCAGAGGACAGTGATTACACCAAACTGGCACGGTCTATATGTGCTGGAACACATAATTACAAAACCCTTCTTGCTGCTGCTGCACGTAACAATTTACCGGTGAAAAAGCTTTTAACGGTAGTCGGTGAAGCTAAAATGCAAAGAGAGACTTGTTTCAGGGTCCACTACATATTTCACCTGGAGAGCGGTGCTCAGGTGAGGAGGAAGGAGCGAGCCAGTAAGCAAAACCATCTAAACGTGTGGTAAAGGGTTAGTGCAAATAAGACTTAAAATGAAATTACAGTGCACAAGCATATGTTTGCTTCATCTCCCCGTCTGAATTTGAGTTTATCTCAAGCAGATAAATCGCCTCTTTCCACTTATCACACCATGTAAATGGGTGTTTGAGTCCAACACGGAATAATTCCCCATACACTGCTCACAGAGCTGAATACAGTGTGTCCGACTGGTATGATTACCCAGACAGTGAAGAAGGTGGAAACCGTGTGCTTTAATCATGATGATGTGTGTTTTACAAGACAAAAAGAGGAGATGATGTGATCCCCGGTGACAACCATGACTATCTTCCTCAGTGCAGATTCACACTCATTACAGTTTGTGTTGCCAAGACAATGTTAGACACGTGAGCACGTGGTCTGATTAGGAAATATTTTTTGCTGTATTACTGATGAGGTGAGGTTACAATTGTTTGATTAGTGGTCTTAATTACCTCTAAAAAGAGCACCCATAAACCTTTGCCTCTCTTATTTCCCTTTATCAGATAAATAGTAAAAAACAAAGACACGAGGGAAAAATATAAACTAAGTCGGGCTCGTAATGACATCACAGCTCTGAAAAGCCCATGGCTGTATTGAGCTGAGAAAACGTCTCTAGATCCCTCCCGTCTTGACACATAAAGCTGCAGGGCGGCCAGTCACGTAACCGCTGTGACAGACAGAGGAAGACGGGTGGGGTGGTCGATTGGCATTATGCCGGCGGTAGAAATAGCCCCCTTGTTTTTGTTTTCATCTCTGGCAGAACCATTGTGGCTGATGACTCCTATTTAAAAGACCATCCAATATGCAGGGATGTCACCTCAAAATGCCCATAAACGTAATTGCCCGTCCATTTGCTTCTGCCTTTAGAAGCCCCCACTAAAAGCACCCTGTCAGAAGCGACTGCCACAAAGTTCAGTGACAAGTTCCAGCAGCAAAAGTTGAAAAGATGCTAGCCATGCAGAAGGGGATATGAAGGCGGTGGCAGATAGACAGTGAGAGGTAACTACCACTTTTGTCATAGTCTAAGTAATGAAATGCCTTTTCCTATAATCCCTCATACTTGGAAAAAATGAGATTACGGCACAGGTGTAGCAGGGTGTGAATGAGCGTGTGTGTCGGCACTGACGTGCAAGTTTAAAGGATGGAAAACAGCAGTACGCAACATTTCAGACGGATGTATATCTGGCACCGTGGCAGCAGTGTTACAACGCAAGACTGGGAGAATGCAGATCTATTTGGTGAGCTATTCCGTCCGTTGGTGGTGAGCAATGTTAATGCCTGCTCCGACTGAGTGCCGTTATTACTGGTGGCAAAGTGCTGAGTGCAAACTACAGGAGGGACGTCTTATCTCATGCCAGGTGCCTGGGTCGTCACCCCACCTGCGCACAGTGACGCGCTCGCAGTACTTCCCTCTCTGCCATCCTCGGAGTGAACAAACAAACCTGCTGCTGAATACTCCTGCTATCTCGCCCTTCTTTCTCGCGCTCTCTTCTCTGTTTCTTACTGCTCCACCAATTATTCTGACTTCTGGTTTTGCTTCATTGCAAGCTACTTTCCGTTCAGTCATTTTTCTTAAGAGTTCCTGCTCTCCACTTCGCTCCTCTCCTCTCTGTATGTCTGTCTCTCTCTTTTTTTTCTCTATCCACTTGACTTGCAGTTATCTGTCAAATTCCACCCTGGCGGCTGCTGTGCCTGAATCAATCAGAGTTGACTAGCTTTCAGCTTATCTGCACCCAGGTGATTGATTTTCCTCGTTAGGTATAATTTGATGCTCTATCCCATCTCTTCCAGAGCAAATTAAATTGTAGTCGAGTGCAATGTGCTGGTGTGAGCGAGCATGTGCACATGTGAGGGAGGGAGCAAGACAGCGAGAGAGACAAGAAGTGGCAGAGCAGGCACGAGGCGTGTGTTTGAGTTCTCCCGCGTGCGCTGGTGTCTGTAAGTGTGTGTCATGACAGTACGTTGATAGATGCAGCTAATGGGAAGTGGCGGACACACTAAAGCACGCCGTTGTACACTGCTGCTGACAGACCTTACACACGAGGCATCTCTGCATGCAAGCAGTTTTAGAGTGGCTAATGTTCTTTTTGTCTCCCACGATTAGAAAAAAGATAAATCAACACGCAGAAAAGAAAACACAAGACACATACCGCCGTTCACTTGCGTAGCCATCTTTGCTGCAAGATCTCGTCAGAGTGAAATGTAAATCAAACTGCTTTTACTGTTAAACCCTTTATTGATGCCTTGTATAATAGCTTATCTTCCTAGACTGAACAAAAAATGTGAGGATCTTCAACAACCCCCTAATATTTGAGATTACAGGTTAATTTCTTGGCCCCTACAACTATTCGATGCTGTGATAGATGTGGTAGAAAATGTGACATGGACATTAACTTGGTAGATCTCTACTTACAGAGAGATATCTTGGCACTGAGGTGTCGCTGCAACCTTATCTACATACAAGCGTCAGCATAATCACAGGAAATTCGTGAGCGGTTTGCCAGCGAGCCAGCAATCAGGATGTGATCAACCCACCTCATCTTTGTCTTCGACCTGTATGAAGAGGGGCAGGGCAAAGCCCACCTGCGCAAGTTCAGTGATGCGAACTCGATACTCAGAGCTGTTGAACTTCGGAGCGTTGTCATTCTTGTCAATTAGTAAAATGGTGAAAGTGGTCATCACCGTGGCCTCCGACGGACTGCGATCGTCTCTCAACTCTGTGGCCTTGTGGAGGGCAGCGGATAAAAGTGGCATTTGTAGAGAGAGAAAAAGAGAGAGTGGGTTAAAAGAGAACGAGGGACACACGAGATGCATTTGATTGCACCGAAAATGTCATTTTAGATGGAGGTGGTCAACACACAATCTCAGCCAGGTATTTACAGCTGTTCATTTATTGGATCAAAAGGTGGACAGACCGACTGAAAGCAATCATAGAAATATGCTCAAAGTGAGGCCAACAGAGGGCCAGCACATGTACCATCCACACATAGCCAATGAGATTTAAAAGAAAAGGACTCTCGTTGCCTGAGTAAAGAAGATGTGAAGCCTCTGAAATGAAAAAAAAAAAAGGAGATAGGAATGGATCTTTTATTGACGGAGGCGTGTCACAAGCAATAGGAGAAGGAGCAGGAACAACATTCTGGTCTCTGGATAATCAAGGTAGTTTAGCCTCTCTCATCCCAGTGCCACTGAATCACTTGACCTCCACCTCCATATACTCAGCACTATCTAAGCTGTCTGAAGTTGAGAAATTAGTTGTATTACTGTGGCACATCACAATCAATAGCTGCACCACCAAAGAAAGCACAAGCACACACACACACACACACACACACACAGAGCGGGAGAGAGAGAAAATGTGTAGGGAAAAAAAAATCCATATCTTGTAAATACATGTTTGGGTGACATTTTTTCGTTTTCAGCACTTTCCCTTGTTCTACTTTTCTTCTTCATAATTATTGATTTTAATTAAAAAGACAGACGGAGAGGGGGATACGTTGGGCAGAATCCTATTTGTAGTAGACGCAGCTGCATCTTAGTGGTCGCTCATAAACGTGCCATGCAACCTTATTATCGCTAATAATAAGCTATTAACAATAATTACAGTGAAATGAGTACTGCAAATACGCAAACGCTAGCGAGGCGTTAGCTTCTCTTAATGGGCACTTATTGTGCAGTACAGGTGCAAACGGTTTGACCTGATCCACCGTCTGAATCCACAATGTTACAAGTGAAGTGGAAAAAAAACAGGTCTTTGATCGCAAATCCTTCCGCTTGCAGCAGCCACTTGGAAATCCATTTGACAGACCCTCCCTGCTGCCTGCGGCTGCCACTTCCTGTACAATACTGAGAGAAGAAAATTACAGGAAAAAAAAAGTGGAAGAGTGGACGAGGTGGGACGGCTGTGGGTGGAGTGTGGGGCAGGACTGACATGCTAAAAAGTCAACTTAAATAGGCTTTAGGCTCTGTGGAGGGACAGAGGGATCCAGAGACAGCACCTGCTTCCAACCCAAGATTAAAGGAAGAAAAAGTGAGGAACAAAGGAGCACTCAGAATTGAGGAGGACTCTAAATCCTGTTCCTTTATCTTGTCCTCCTCCGCTCCTCTGTCCTCCCTGGCTGCTGAAAAATAGGCCTCTGAATGTGGACATTATCAAAGAATCACAAACACCTTCACTGACAAGCTCGATAGAGGCATTTGAATGCATCTTTTGTCACAGAGGAGCAGAGGCATTCTGACACAGAATTAGACAAACATGCTTCAGCGGGATCTTGTATTTGGTTGCTTTTAAGTGAAGCTGTGACCTTGAAATCTCACCTATTAGAACGGTGTACGTCTACACAAGAGCGACGGGCTGAAAAAACTGCACTTAGAAGGTCCTTTGAGGCTATATTAAACCCAGACGCTGCATCGATTTAATGCGCTAATATCAAAGCTCTCTCTTGATCCACTGATGAAACCGCTTTTCGATCCCTTGTCTAGGCTGCGACAATCCCTCCAACTGCCTCCCGTTCATCAGCTCACCTTGACAGTGAGAGTGAATCCTGCTGAGTAGAGTGGGTTTTCTCTGTCCAGCTGGCCATTCACTGTCAGGGACCCGCTGATGTAGTCCAGGGCGAAAACACTGTTGGTGTTCCCTGGATAGATGGATGGAGAGAAAGAAAGAGAGAGAGAGAGGGAGATAAGAAAGTCAGGTCGGACAAACAAATGGATAATTCAACATAACCCCTGGGATGCAGCAAGGAGCTGCTGAAAAAAGAAACGGTGGACGAGCTATGTGCACTTCTCTATGTCATGTGATATTAATGTAGCTTCTGCTGCGCTGTATTTCGTCTCTGACTGCTGTAGTTTGACCCAACACCTCCAAGCAGTCCACAAGCCGTCTCTTCCACATCAGATCAGCCTGCTTTCACTAATGGATGCATTGCATTTATGTTGTTTTCTTTAAATCATGAACGTGTAACAACGAATGTAGGAGAAGTTTGACCCCAGAACCGACGCGATACAAAACTCTAGTCGATGCAATTTCATACAAGACTGATCGGTTTCTCTGTTCGCACGTCACGTTTCTCACATCTTCTGAACTGCATAGCTGCACATGGACCGATTAAGTGCATTAACTTTGTTATAGTCTATGCACACCTTCAAAGAGGATCGTTTCAAATTATGAATGCTGCACTGTTCTCATTACCAAGTTCAAATGTGCTGGGTGTTCTCTATTCACTCCAGTTAAGCAGGTTAAAATATTAGACTGAGACCCACTCGAGTCATCTTCTCATTTTTTCTTCTTATTCCCTCCCTTCCTTTTCAAATTAACATGCTCCTTGTTAACTCTCTCACCCCTCTTCCACTCTTCATCCGACACACTCTCAGGCATCTTGTGGCTGTGGTCTGCTAATTACACCCAGCAGATGGAGACAACAAACGAAAATATAATCAATCGCCCTCACTTCTGTGCTGGTAATGTTCTCTTCCTCTGCCCCCCCCCCCCACTGCCCAGCGACCTCCACGCACCCACCCGTCCACTCTACACATGCTTTCACAGAGTCATTGTGATTCTCTGTGCATTTGTGTTTGCGAGGCCTCTGTGCAACCTGCAGATAATAGTGTTCCATACGTACAAATGTTATCAAGGTAATCTGTTGAGTAGAAAGCGGACAAGTGAGCGTACGGGTCTGAATGAGACAGCTCACACAGACACAGCCCAGCGAATCTTCCATCTGGGTGAAAACGAGCAAACATACTCAGCAACATAATTAATTTTCTCTCTCTCTTCATTGCTATAAATAGAAACCACAGATCTCTCTCATTCTGGACACATCTCTGACCAGTTTCTAATCCCTGACAGGCTTTATAGAGTTGTCTGTCCACAGACCATCACTCCCATCAACTACTACAACAATATAATCTCATAAAACTTTCCTTTTTTTAATCTTCTTGTTTTTATTGAGCTGTTTACCTTGAGAGGACTGACATTTACAGATGTACTTTCATCTTAAATCTGCCTTTTCATTTAAATTATAGTACAATTTTATAAGTTCTCTATTCATAGGAAATGTAAAACAACGCCTTTCTTTTAAACTGTGGTTGCACATGTAGTCTCCCTAAACAAAGATCAACTTAATAAAAATAAATAAATATGTTTCAATAAAATATGGAGAATTAAATATATTTTTGAACCTGCAGCTGCACTTTAAGGGATTAGGAATCACTTGCTTTCAGGTAGTTTATAGTAATAGCTGAGGTCTAGACTCCAGACAAACATTCTCAGATGATAAGTCTACAGTGCACAACGGCTAGGGTCAACAGATTAACCCATGCCTATGTTCCTCCCTCCCCACTTGCTGCTCCATAATTGCCCTGTACCTAAGATGGAAGGTAGAGGAGGGAGGCTACAGAACAAAGAGCATGGAGAGGGCGTATAAGAGAGGAGCCAGGCCAGCAGAGAGAGCAGAGCCCCTGGGTAATTAGTCTGGATTGAGGCCAAAAGGTGGAGAGAAGGAGGAAGTTATAAGAGTCAAAATCTACAGTTTTGCAGATTATATCCAGTTTACATCACCTATTTCATTGTGGGACTGAAGAGACTCTAAGTGTAGCACGACTGCTTGATTTCTAAAGGTCTCAACAAGATCAAATAGTAAACAGTAACTAAGTAAACACACAGATACTAACACAAATAGACTCTCAAATGAGCTAAGGGTCAAGGAAATGTTCTAAATGTCATTCATTTCCTGAATATAGACCTACATGTGGTTTGGGAAGGCTGAGTTAAAAGAGTGATGTTTGGGCTGAGATGACACCTTCGTTTAGATTAGGGAACTACTGTTGGCATGGTTACAATAATAAAGGCCTGAATAAGGTTAGGAAGCGTCGATGGTCACGGATAGAGAACCCAACCTTCAGTACATGCCTCTAGCACTGCTGCGCTCTCATGGACAGGTGCGATTCCTACAGCCCCAAAGAGCTTTGCTGCTCAAACAGAAATATGTGTTGCTATTGGCAGTCGTGAAAACGACTCATTTTTGTTTGAATAACACTTCCCAAATTGGATAAAAGGGAAAATGAACACTCCAGAACAGTCCACAAATAGAGGATCAATAACGTCAAATGGCCGCTTGCAAAAGAGGAGCCTATGATCAATGGAATAATCCTGAAGTAACGACGTGTTGACACAACTTTCGTTACAGTGTTGTTACTTTTTTATTTCTCCTAATAGGAGAAAGACGTTAAAGTCATAACGATTGGTGTTGGGAATGTGCATCATGGACTCAGACCCACTCAGCGTGGGCATCTTGCCTCTAAATTAGTTTGTCAGCTTCAGTGGCCTGACTAGAATACCAATCGACTCCAACAGCCGCTCCTTACGCAGACGACTGGGCACTCACCTGGCCAGGGAGCTCCCGGAGTATATACACAAACACACACTCCTCAAAAAGCACACAAGCGGTGTTCTATCGGTAGACGTGCATGGCAACAGCACACTGTATTACCTAGACTCTATATGCAGAGAGCTTTGACTCGCTGCTTCAGGTTCCACGAGACAGCCTTCCACCTCGGCTCGGCTGTGTGCCGAGCTTGACCAAAGAGACAGACTGAAATTACAAAGTGACTCACAGGTCCCACTGAGAGAGAGAGTATATAATCATATTCTAATTGCTGATAGAAAGTGTTCTCCAGTGATGTGCCTGGGCGCAGTGATTAGACCCACCGGGTCATTCTCATACACTCCCTCTCTCTCTCTGTCTCTCGCACGCGCACGCACACACGCACACGCACACGCACACGCACACGCACACGCACACAAAATTCAGCAGAAATAAACATGCTTTTTACTGATTTTTTGACATACA
>JAUMTR010000007.1:4382117-4418434 GCA_032270685.1 Microctenopoma stevenorrisi
CACACGCACACGCACACGCACACGCACACAAAATTCAGCAGAAATAAACATGCTTTTTACTGATTTTTTGACATACATGTAGCGTTTATCTATTGCATGTGGGTTGACATCGGCACAGAGTGGAGGATAATGTGTGTGTCCACACGGTGCTAAATGGCAGAGTGTGAGTCTGCAGGGCATTAGCCATGCTCTCACATTACAGACAGTACTGGACTGGAAAATGAGACATCATGCCAGGATTTTGTTTAGTGTGGGGACCATTCTCAAATTCAGTCATACTTAAAGAAATGTCTACAAGTCAGCACACAGAAACGCTCTTATTCCCATGAGGTGTAAATTTAGTATAGAGCATTAGATAATAATAGAAAATAATAGTAATTCAACATAGTAATTTGTCACTTTGAATAATCTCTGTATTACCAAAGCATAAAGAAAGCACGGGTGCCTCTTTCATTTTGACAAACACGTTTAGCGTCTTCACAATCAATGAAGGCAACACTCATTCACAGAGAACAGCTTCCTCATTGAAATTCTGCCTACAAAGAACGTGGAGACAGAAAAATAGAGAGGCTGGAAATGGGAGAGACTGAGAGTGCCGAGTTTAAAACATGTGTAGTTACTATTTGGGGACAGCCCAAGAAAACAGGAGGAAAAAAAAAAGGCCTTTTATGTGATGAGTTCAATCGGGCGTGTGACAAGTAGACGACTTTATCAGAGCAATGAGCTTTTGAGGACATCTGAAACAGGAGTTCTCTAAGTGTAATCGCCATGACTAAGCTAGTGACAACTGTTTTCTCTTGTTTGTGACAAAATCACGGGGGCGCTGGTACATTCTAGTAATGCGATATGGCACGCAGCCAGTGCTCGGAGTCTCGGGGCTAAGATTTTATGTACTTTGCTAAATGTACACAAATTAGTGTCACTTTTAAGGATTACGCCTCCAGGCAAATCATGTTAATGATGAGGTTTTAGTTATTGTCTTCAAACTACTCTCACTTCTAGGTCTAAATGACAAGCTTAAGTTACACTGACTTGCTTGTGCACATGCTCATCTGTGCATTTCCACACACCCCTCCGTGTGTGACAGCTACCAGTGCATATGTATGTGTTTTTGTGTGCGTGATGCCGAGTGATAATGGCCCTGTGGGTGTCTCGCCATTGGCAGGCAAGCTGCATTTCATGAATACTCAATGAACTAGTTTTATCAAAAGTTTTTCTTCAAAAAAACGTTCAAGGACAAATATTTTAAGACAATGCATGGGAGTTGAAAGCGGTTTCCTTTTTTGTCCAGGTACTATACTGCGGTTACTGAACACTATAGAATAGAATCTCCACTTGCTGAATCTAGAGGTAGATCAACAAGCTGATGATGTATAGTGTGAAAGACAAAAGCTGTGGAAAGTCCCCGCACAGCTGACCCTGTCCCCTGAAGTACTCTGTCCAATTACCAAGATGTTTAATGATCATGACTATGGGTCTCTACAATGAAAGAAGGAAAAAAAAATTCAGGTTTATATTATCGGCCATGATGTTCCATGGTGGCCCTAATTTGATAAAACCCAAATATTTAGGACTGAATTACACTATACCAAATTTTGAAAACTGTTTGTCTATAAGAGACATTGACTAAAGGTGTAAGCATGGAGGAGACGGCCATATGTAAATGAGGAATTTGCACATTTCACTGATGTTTGTCATGCAGAGTTTAGAGAATGAGCAGCATAAATGCATGAGAAAAACTGATCTAGAGGAATTACAACTGTTAGTGGTAGAGGCTAATTATCACTTTGATGAACTGTAACAACAAAATCTCAGTAAAACAGGAAAGAAACACTTCACAAACACAATCAATGCTAAAACACTTGGGAGGCCAGTAACTGTCCAAAGGTTGCATCTGGCTTATTCAGTGCATCCTGAGTGTGCACATTTCAGATAGGCAGATCATACCAAGGAGTCAGACAGGGTTCGAACCTGCAACCTTCTACATCCCATTCTGACGCTTAACCCATTGAGCCGACTGAGCTCCAACTGCCACCAGTGAGCTTCAACATTGGCTCATTAGACAGATGTTTGTATTTTTTTATTTATCACTTCAAAGATATTGAAACAAGTGGTAAACACACAGTCTGTCTGCATTCCTTCATTACACCTTTGTATCCTACTCCTCCAGAATAACACCAGTCCCACATGCATAAGCAAACTGCACCTGGTTTCAAAGGTATTCAATTCAGACGCAATCCCAGCCACTGCAAATTGCCTTTAGACTTGATAAATTCGCATCACAGTGCATATGTATTTGCATTTTCTCCTTCCTGTATTTTGTGCATTTTGCATATATATATATATATATATATATGAAGGCCAGGGTGCAAAAATCCATAGGGTGCACTACTAAGCTCGTTTTATTGTAGACTTAGATCAGCTTGCGGATGTTATCAAGTTTGCATGTGATTTAATATGTGCAAATCTTGAGTAAATCATGGCTAAACTATGTGCGAGTGTGTCTGCGTTTGAGCATGTGTTCAAAATGTAGTGTCTCTGAGAGTAAAGTCGTAGTTCGCTAGATTACACAAAATCTGTTTCTGCACACTGTTAACAAAGCAACAGCTGGCTGGAAAGCAGTAACAGACAAAACTGGGTCTGACATCTGGAAATGCGCTTGTTCACACGCAGTTAGCTGGGGTTACATTTTCTTAAAGGCCAACAGCATCTCTTTTATCCTACAGATAGATCTGAATCCTTATTGTCATTGTAGCAATGAGACGTTGTACATGAGATGTAGGTGCAGGAATAGAACGCAGTCACTCTAGTTAAAAATACAATACATAAATACAGATATTAAGACAATGGAACAATATAAGATCCTACACTGTTTCATATAATGGAATATTGCACTAGTCCCTCTGAAACGTCTGAGGGCAGGCGTTCAAACAGCACATGTCCTGGCTGTGAAGAATTTTCTTTACGTTCCTGACACAACAGGAACTGTGAAGTTCTTCGAGTGAGGGCAGGGGACAGCTGACTATTCGCAGAGCGAGCCTAATGACCCTGTGAAGCTCTTTACTCTGTGCTACTGTGCAGCTGGAGAACCATGTGCAGAGAAAGTGCGGCGATAGAAGGACAGCAGCAGCTTCTCGGACACGTTCCTCTCTTTTAGTAGCTTCTCGGACTGATCGAGGTGAAGCCACATATGTTTTTTTTTCCTCTGTGACAAATGTCTTTGCAGCTGTTAATGTAACACATTTCACTGTCACTAAACACTTCCTGGTCTGGGTGTTCAAATACGTTTTTTTTAACACAACATCTATGCTCTAATTTTAAGTAGTGACAGTGGAACGTGGGCGGACTGAAAAAAACTCATCAGCTCATATTAAACTGACTGAACGAAAGGAGGAGGAGAACGTAAAAGAGGAAATGAGGGATTGTATGAGAATTATATCATAGCCGGTGAGTTCTGAACTTGATTGTGAACACAACTGCTAGACTCTGGGTTGTGTTGTGATCAGTGCCCTGCAGGCTATCTGTCTTCTCTGAGAGATTACATAGCAACGGGCTGCTGAGAGCCTCCAAGCGTCTAATTGAAAACCCAGAGAAATCCCAGCGACGCGGCAGTCACAATGAGAGCTCCCCACGGAATAACAGGTATTAGCCTTGTCCATATTACAGCATGCCTGCTGATATAAGTTATGTAGTAGCAGCATGGAATCGGGGCAATCGGGGGGGGGAGCAGTACTGACGGACAAAGATACTGTATGTGTGGAAAGGCAGACGAGGGGAAATAATCGTCTTTACTACTTATCAGTCTGTCCAGACGGGGAAGACACAGCCATACCTGTCTGACCTGTGTGCTGGGAAGAAGCTGGGATATGAGGTCAAACCAGTCAAACAGGTTGTCCACATGCTGCCCCAGACAGAGGCCACAGGAGGCAGTGGATGCCTGTGGCTGCACTGTGTCTGTGCCAATGCAATACTGTAAATAGACTCCCTCCACAGCTTCTGACAAACTCCAGAAATTAAGTTATCGTTTTTCACCAACACAATTATCCTGCTTTGGTTGCTGCAAATTAAAATCCAATGCCATCAATTCTGCCAGCTGTTTCCCAACACGGAGCTGACGCAACGAGAATGAAGAATCAGCTAAAATGAAAGAAAAGGGTAGAAATGGAAAAGGCCTTAAGATGGGATTAGTTGTGCTTGTGTGTGTTGAGAGATACAAGTAAGCAAACACAGATAAACAAGGAGCTCATAGGAAGGGCTTGTGGGGTCCTTTTATTCTGCGAGATGCTAGGCTGACTTTTAAAAGCACAGCAAATCTCTCGTATGAGACTGAATCTCTGTAAGAGGAATCACTGATAACCAAACTTTATCCAGAAGCAAAGGTAAAGGTGGTTTTATGCCAGGAAACTGTTCTGATCAATGTCTTATAATTAAAGCTCACTGTCAGTTTCGCTTCAGAGCAAAACAATGATATAAAATGTCCAAAATCCTCTGGCTCAAAAAATAAGCAGAGAAAAACCATATGGAAACCGTGTGGAATAGTGGTCTCAGTACTAAAATAGTTCTGCAAAGAAGAGGCGTGCCATAATATTATCACAGCAATGTGAAAAACAGATCGCAAGCTATTTACGGGATCTTTTTACATTTGCTGCTGGTAAAAGTGGCAGAAACAGTCTAGGTGGCAATTACTTTCTCACAGGGGTGATATACTGTGTTAGATACGCGTTAGACAACTTAATTGCTTCAATAAACAAAATTAACATCTAAAAACTGTATTTTGAGTTTGCACAGGCTGCTTTGTGTTTTAGCTTAACTAAAGTTTCAACATTTTCAGAACAGAACAGAATTTCTGCGCGCGGTCAAATTACAATGTGACAGAAAACATGACTTCCACTCCACTTTGTGGAGTTTTTGAGGTGAAACTTTTACACCAAATGAGGTGAAAGGGAAAACGAGTATTGACAGCGCGTGTTAGATAACAGTGAATATTGCCTGAGCACCTCCACAACTTTGATCTGATCACTAATATAAAGTGGATTCTTCTTCTTTGTCAGAACTGAAGAAAAGACTTACAAAGGAATTCATCACACAAATCTCTAAGACCCTTGATTTAGTTTCAGTTGTTTTAAGCTAATCTTTGACCTTTGATGAATACATTGTAAATAACAACCGAGATCTTCGGGGACGTGAATCATTAAGTGGATTGTGTTGATGTTTTACGTACATAAAATAAGAAACACAAATAGAAATGAAACAATCCTCTGTAGTAGTAGACAGTATTAGTAAATCAGGTAATCAACTTTTCTAGAACATGTGTTTGCGTTCAGCATCGTTAAGGGCTTAGCAAAAAGTCTATGGAAGTCCCAGCCTCATGAACCTGTAGGTCATGGTTGGAGCTTTTGATGATAATGATATTCACTCAGAGGTCCATTATAGCATATACATAACATCTTGTGGACCACGTTATTACTATCAGAACCACTAGGATAAAAACTGCAGCACTGGAAGCAGAGTGCTGCTGTGATACCATCTCTTTTACACATTAAATACCAGATCTGGGCTCTGATTGGAGGAGAGAGAGGAAATCCTCATCTTGAATCCCACAATCATTAGCATAAATCACAGCTGCAATTAAAACCTCGTTTATCTTAATTACTGAACTAATGAGACGATTCCCGCAGGACTGAGCCGCGCACTCCGAGGACACTCGAGGAGCAGGAAGGCAGGATTGGTGTGGTGTTGTGCGGAGTCACACTCAAGACTGCAAACAGAAAAAAACGCTTTCACACTAATCTGACTTTTGCAGAACACATGAGCCTGGATAGAGAGTCGTGTGTGCGAGTCCGCACACACAAGGACACGCACACACACCCCCCCAAAAAAAACGCGGAAACTCACATTCATGGTATGAAAAAAAAACCCATCATCTGACAACCTTAGCCTCCCACCTTTATCTCCTGGCACTGCACCACCCTTCAACTTCCATTATCTTTAAAACTTATAATGATTTTATCAAGCCCACTGGCTCCATCTCCATAAGGGCTTAGTGTGTTGCTATAACTCTTGATTTTGCAATGACTGGGAATACATCGCACCACCTAATTAATGTCTTTTTAATGCTCTTCTCCTCTAGAGCTTAACTCAGCCCTTCAACTTTACAAAAAAAAAACAACACACAGCACACAACAATACAACATGTGGCAGCAGATGGTAAGTAAGACTGAGTAGGTGTGTGCACTGAATAGGAGCAAAGTGTTTATGTTGAGCTCCATGAAGAGGTGCACCAGGACACTATGGACTCACACACCCACGGGTAATACGTGGCTGCACACATGCACACAAACACGGGGTCAAACTTCTTTGTTCAGCGGTGAGGTCAGGCAGTGACTCAGCAGATGGCAAAACAATGAATATCTTCATCACCCAAAATTCCCATGGTGCAACAGACTTATCAAGCAGTGCCAGCCCTTATCAGCCAGCTGGCAATACTGGAGGCACCGATGTCCTTCCATCCAGGCCATTCTGGTCTTGACAGGGGCATGCAGAGTTTAAAAGACACAGTCCACACACAGCTGTAATCTTCACGGCAGGTGTTTTTTTTTGCCCCCCCACCGCAGAGATCGATGTTTCAGTCTTGAAGGATCTTTGTGGGATTGTTCGTCCTTCAGGATCGAATCGTTGATTGTGGTGAAAACACCCTGCGGACGGTATTTAAGCAGCGTTGCAGCATGCGGGGACTGCAGAGTCAAACGTGTGTTTTATCTTCATAGGAAGAAGTTTATCAGGAGAGGTAAGGAGAGAGGAGGGCCGTCTCGTAATCCTCATGTCTTCTCTTTGCCACTTAGATAAAGAATATCTGGTGAATTTGTTTCTGGTTATTTTATACTAATTATTATTATTACTATTATGAGTCCTCCCTTTAGCTTCTCCTCGGTGATAAATATAAGTTCGTTAGCACCACAAACGTCAGTCTGTGTAATTAGATGATCTTTTGTACCACTGACCTTGGTCAGGGCAGAATAAACTGAAGTGTGTGCTGAAGACCGCAAAAGGGACTGTGAAGTATCATTAACTCATCTCCACTATACTGTACCTTCAACTTTAAGCATTGTAGTGTGTAATCATTAACGTGCTGCACAGCACAAAAACAAAACCTCCTCCGACACTTGATGCTTTTCCAACTTGCTGTTACACTCCAAATTTTTCTCATTAAAAGTTTATGTTGATTTCTTCATTTTGCAAACTTACCATACTTAACGGATTTGGAATCAGGTTTGCATTTCTGCATCGTTACAGAGATAAGGTTAAATAACAACCTACCAGTGTAAAAGTGACAATCCTAGATACGGATCAAAACCTCTAAACTCTAACCTGGAGCTCCTTGTCTCAAGGTCAATCTGTCCAGCAGGTTTCATGGAAATCTGTTCATGAGTTTTTATGATATCTTCCTGGCAGACAGACAGAGTAACTGGCAGGCACAAACATCACATCCTTGGCAAGTTCATGAGTAATAAAGCGGGATCACTGCTACAGCCTTATCAGCGCCGCACAAACTTGAAGCTTCCTCTCATCTAATTTAAAGTAAACTTCTGAGGAATAATCTCTGACTCCAGTTCAAATGTTTAGAAGGTCTGATAATGTTGGTCATTAGCACAAACATGTCCTCTCAACTATTTGTTTCGTTGGGTATGACATACCCATCAGAACAGACAAAGCAACACACCTAGGAAACAACCTGAGAAAAACTATAATCATGAGATCACCCTCGAGCAGAAGGTCTGACAAATCAATAATCCTGTTTTGATGGCACGAGCCAACATGCGAACGATAACGCAAGATGAACTCTGACTTCCACACAACTGCACCAAACAGTGATTAACAACTGCTCACAGCAAAGCCTGTTCTCCAGTTCTGAGGTGCTGCTCTCTGCTGTCATTGACTGTTGTGCTTGATGAGACTTGTCCATTATTGCTGTGGGATTATGATAAGAAGTGATCGATTCCCCTCTCTATGCTGTGGATGTTAAGATTGATTATGTGACTCAGACCTGAGAAGATGGTGTAGCCGATGCCTCTTGGTCGGCCAAGATCCTGGTCAATGGCTGTTATCTTCCGCACTTCGTATCCCTGCAGACACACACACACACACACACACATACATAAGGTACACTGTATAAGCTGCATGTAATCCTCGGTCACATTTTTAGTATTTCTACAGTAGTTTCCACTTTAATCTGGCCCTTATCAATGACAACATCCTAGTATCACAGTAAACAGCTACTGGCAAATAAAATAATCCTATTTCTATTTTATGCTATTTGGACTCTGCTATGTGCAGAAAATTGCATTTGTGGCCTTTTAGAGAACTGGATTTCCACTGCTCTGTTGTAGTTTAACACTGGAAAGGGAAAAAAGGAAGTGTAACCTTAAGGCAGGGAAATCACAAACTACTGTATTTTTCACTACTGTGTGTTATTAACATTTCGATGAGGGTTATTTCTTCTTTCCTTGTTTCAAACCTCTCCAGCCAAGCCAATGAGTCGCCATCTCGACAAAAGCAGAGAAAGAAAGTAAGAAAAAAAGCTATTTGAATATTTCAAGTCTTTGATCTGCTGAGCTATCTCAGCATTCGTGCCACAGTCAGAAATGGTGGCGATGCTTAAAAAACCCTATTTTGAGAGCGATGGAGAGACGATGGATGCCTACTTCCAAATTCCATTCCTTCTCTCGTCATCCCACCCCGTCCCTCCCCCACTCCTCCCATAGTTCTCTCACTCGCAGCCAAGCAGGCTGCATCCCATTGATCCTGCAAATTGTGTCTGAGATGTGTTTATGCTCCATTTCTGCCAAAACATCTCCTGTCATTGACCAATTACATCAGAATCAATTATAAGCCTTTTAGAGAGACTGATTCACACCGAGCGCCAGCTGAGAGGGAAACGTGCAGACACACACATGAGAGATCCAGGCACAGAGTAAGAGGGGAATAAGGGACAGAGAGAGCAAGTAAGGAAACGAAGTGATGCTGAAGTAATACAAGCAATATTCTCTAGCCGTCCATACAAGCGGAATTTGTTCAATCAGCCGTCAAAGACACCACCCCCCTCTTCTACACCAGCGCATCTCTCCAAACGCACCCCGACATCCCTCTCCATCCTCTTCATCCTTTCATTTCTGGCTATACAGTGCATTACCCCCCAACCCGTTCTCTTCTCTCCTCATTGATTTGACAGCCAAATTGTGTTTGTCCTAGATGGGGCTTACATGTCACTCTAGGCAGTGTGGATTCACAGCTCTAACAGCTAAAAAACCTTGCCCTGTGATTTCGTCTCAACATTTTTTCTCCTTGGACTCCTTTGTCAGGGTTTTTTCTAAGGATGATGGGCTGATCGGTTAGAGAACGAGAAAAAAAAACAGACAGAAAAACACAGAGGGACAGAGGCAGAAATTGTTTTGTCTGTGTGTTTGTGTGTGAGAGAGAAATGACCTATGACAGGGATCCAAGTTTGATATCCCTTTACGTGTAAATGTCATGGGCCCTGAGAGCAGTTGACACACTTTCTGTCACTGTACACCCTCAGCTTATCACAGCCAAACACTGCCTAATGGAAATGACACATGTCTGTTAGAATACCATTAGGGCACTGAAGTGTGTGTGTGTGTGTGTGTGCGGTGACACTACTGGCGTGTACGCCTGTGTCTCTCTTTAAGCACTACTGTTATCCTGTGTGTGTTTGTCGCAGGGTCACAGGGGCTCGGTAACAGCTTCAGATTACACAGCTTTGCTGTGACCTTCTCTTACATTGTCAGTGTGACAGGATTATATGCTGCCCCCTGTTGTTAGAGGCAAGAACTACATCACTCCAAGGCAGCGTCACCGACGCTCAGTGCTGCTCCGCTGCAGTGAAAAATCTGGAATCCACTCAGCAAAGTCAACTCTGTGATCCAACCTAATGCTGCACTATTTAACTCCCGCCTCCAACTTTGCACATTGCTTCTTCCTCTCTCCTTTAGCTTTTTTTTTTTTGATTGTCCCCAACACCTGTTTCTCTTTCTCCTGTCTCACACCTCCCCATCCTCTGCCTCCTGTGGTGACCTTCCTGGTGACAGTTGATGAATCAGGGAGACCGGGAGACACCGGGCAGGGACTCCGTCACGCCCCATTAATATGCATGCAAATGTAGCACTTGACATTTCTACTATGGAGCATACAAGCCAGTGACAAAGAGAGTGTGGGTGGGTATTTGAGCATGTGGGTGGGTATTTGAGCATGTGTGTGTGTGTGTGTGTGTGTGTGTGTGTGGGGGGGGGGGGGGGTGGCTCAGACGGGTGAGGGACTGAGTGAGAGAGAACAGAAATAAGGACAGACGGTATTATGCCCCTGTGTGTAATTCCCTCCCTACGAGTGAAAAACATCAATAGCTGGACCATTAGCCACCTGGGAGTTTGGAGGACGGAGTCAGGGGAAGGAAGGTAATGGTGTACATGGAAACAGGCACTCAGTGTGTTACAAACAGACCTGCAACAAAGATAGAGGTAAAGTCATGTTGAGACCCCACTGCTTAGTAGTTCATATACTTCACACACATGGAGCACCACGAGCATGTGAAGTCACATGGTGAGTTAAAGCCAATAACCACAGTGACCTTTGCTACAGGCCTCGCATCCCTGAAGGGGTGTAAATCTCCCACAGTAATTACAGTCTCCGACACCTGCGGGGCAGTATGAAGCTGGGGATGGGGAGTCTCGTGGGGGAGTGCGAGAGGTGGCCCATCCTGTGCTCACAATATGAAACTCGGGTCTCCGTTTAAACTGTATTTTGTTTGTACTTGCTCCAAAGGCCTCCAGAATAATCTAAAATGCGTATGAACGTGGGACCGCAGGAGCTGGGTGAGTGATGGGGTGGAAGATGTGGAACATGTTGGCAAACGAGAAGGATGAGAGAGAAAGAAATGGATCACAGAGAAGATAACACAGGCGCGGGCAGTGAGCGACCACTGTAGAGTAGCGTATTACTGACCAGGGGAACATCCTCCTCTATGTTGGTACTGTAGGGAAGATTGTTGAAAATGGGGTCCATGTCCTGAACATCAGTGATGGCAATGGCTAAGTTGGCTAGTCGAGACAAAGGTCTCACTTTGTCTTGATCCTGAGAGAAACAAGTACAATGTTTAAATCTCAATTTGTATTGATTGGACAGACAAAGTAGGTTTGTAGAACATATACAGTGTGTGTGTGTGTGTGTGTGTGTGTACACTGACTGTGGCATTGACAGTTAGCTGGTAGGCTGAGGTCGTCTCGTAGTCCAGCGGTCTGACGATGGTGACGGTGCCTCGGGCCCCGTCGATAGCAAAAAAGGGAGAAGGAGGCTGGAAGGAGAAGAGAACACTACCCCCAGTACCCTGGTCTGGATCTGTGGCGTTCACCATGTACACGGATCGTCCCACTGCTGTGTTCTGAAAGACACATTCAGGAAGAAAGACACACACACAGCACGTGTTAGTAATGAAACAAGCGAACACTAAAGCAGGCATAATCCGTTGATGAAAATATTTACTCTTATTTACTCTCCATTGTTACCGTTTCGTGCCCCTGAATGAGACACTGAGCCAGTGTTTTCAAGTGTTTTTATTACCCCCTGTAGCTCGTTTGGGCAACTCAAAAAAGTGTTGGAAACCTTTTGTCTAACAAAAATTAAGCCAGACTGCCACATGGAAACTAAAGTATAGAAGGTCTCAGTATTGTAGCTACAGGACGTCGATGGATGTCCAGAAAGATCAACAGACATCACACGACTTGGTTTCCCAAACTGGAATACCTTTGTATTTGCGACTGGTGTATTGGAAGGCAACATATCTCCTGATAAAACATTATAAATAAAATATAATAACTGGGAGGTCTATTTTGGCAATGGAGGAGCTCCACTGCAGCACGTAGGAGCGTAGCCGGAGCAAACCTCATCAATAGTTTCTGAGTGAAGGAAGAGAGTTGCTAATCCACTCCTCCACCACAATAACTGCATTTGAATAAACATCTAAGCTGCATTTCTCCGATAGATTTATTATGCTTGTCAGACTGTCAGCTTATGAGAAAACTGAAAACACCTGTAAAAGTACCTCACGGCCCGTAGCATGACACTGGGGCACACGCACAAATGGAATGGATAAAAATACACAAAATCAAACTCTGGGTGAATTCATTAAAACGTCCCTGCCTATCCCTATTTGTGTCTGTGCACTCGCACACCTGTATCTGCGTTTGGCATTAGCGTCTGGTTTATCAACTTCGCTTTGATGTCGAGGAGGCAGTTATGATAGTCAAGCATTAGGTGAGCCCGTGCACATGTGTACCTCTATTTGGAAAGAGGCAGGATGAGTGTGGATGAGATCTGGATGAGTGTGGAGAAAAGTGTCTGATATAACGGATCCTTTCCGTACCCTGAAGCGTGCCAGTTTCTATCTCCCTCCACACAGCAGCCTATGAAACAATGACTCATTAACATCACTCAGGGTTTAACACCACAGGGTTTCTGCAAATCACGTAACACACTCCTATTCCAGTTTGTAAACACACACATTTTGATCTCCCAGATTTGACAGCGCTACGGTGTTCGAATCAGCTGAAGCAATAACAGTTTGAAGCTTTGCGTAGAAGCACCGATGTCCGACTCGGTACAGTCTAGTCTCACTCTGTGCGACAGCGTGGTATTTCGGGGCTGCGTGTCGGTGACGATCTTGCTGCTCTTGCTCTTGATGCTCCGACGCTGCCTCACAGAGCCACACATGGAAAACAGCCATTATTCGTTCACTTGACTTCATCTCATCTTCCTATTATCTCACCGTTCTGGTCAAAGTGCTCCGTTTGCATAAGTGGTGTTTTACTAAGAGAAAAAACAATAAACCAAACAATTTGTTGGATCATTACTTTCTCATGATGAATTCCTGCACCCAACCACTACAGAGAGCCCTACGCCCCGTCTGTAGTCTCCTCCTCAGAAAGCTAAGACATATTGTCTTTTGCTTGGCCTTCGTTTCATTCACTGAGCCTCAACAGCGGCACGATCCGGCCATTGACTGGACCCGTGCCACGTCGATTACAAGTCAATGTGTGTGACCAGCCGCTCCCAAAATGCTAGGGAGTGAATCCCTCTGATTTTATTAGTGAGTGAGTGTCTAATCACTTCACACTAAACGATCCACACAATCACCCAGTTAGACCAGGCAGGTCCAGTCACCACTCACTTTGGCACCACTGTATTCAGTCGAGAAGCACTGTTTTACCAGTGTAAAAGTCAAATGGTTGCTCATATTCCTGCACATACAGTGTGCTTGGGCAATGCTCTGTGGCTTTTGAATAACTGGGGACTATTTCTTTTGGGAAGCTGAATGTTATGTGGCGAGATGTTTGGAGAAGGATGAAGAGAGTTTCCTGCTGTGCCTTATCTAAAGTGCACGGCAAGAACTGCCCTCTTCTCCCTTTGAAAGCTACTCGTGGAAGTAGAGAAGTGTGTACACAGAGACACAAATTCAAATGTTATCCAGACCCCTTGTTGGTGGGTCTGGATAACATTTAGCCACCAGTGATACATCATAACAATGATGCAATAGACAACCACACTCATTAGAACCACAAACATCAATTCTGAAATTGATTGTTACCGTGCAGAAAAAAATGAAGATTTTATTGGAGCATGGCTAAAATGTGGCTACAAAGTGATTAGAGGCTGGAAGGTTGGACATAAATTACAGGCTCACAGTAGAGTAAACAATGCCCCAAAGTTCAAAGTACATACAGTACCAGAGCGAGAAAATCTCTCTCTAAGCTATGAATTCTGTCGAAGACTGTGTTGAGGCACAGATCCATGGAGGAGTGTAGAAAATAGCTAAATCAATAGAAGTTCTCAGGAACACACTGGGCATCACTGTGAAAAAGAAGGCTGGAAACATCTGAATTTTACCAAGCTCAGTTGAGGGCCAGGAAGGGCCATTGGCCTATCAAGCAGAACACCAGTTTCCTTCCCCATCAATCAAACATGGCAAAATAGAAATCACTGCAGATGTAAAACCATTCTAACAAAGGCTGTCCAAACAGCACAGAATAACATAACAAAGATGATATGAAGAATTTTAGAACATATGTCTGCTTCAAGTCATTATTACATATCTTGCTCTTGGTCACGTCGTTAATCCAATCTCCAAACAATTATGAGCACGCATTCTTCCTAGTGGCTTCAGGAAAAGACTCGTTGTCTTTATGTGGTCCCCACAGTGGGCCCAAATAAAAACAATCTGAGAGTATTAAAGGTCAGGTGAAACTGCTGCCAAATTTGGATCCACAAAGAAATAAATAAAGGGTGCGTCCTGTGTCTCCTTCGTGTCATGTTCTAGATGTCCATTTTAACTCAGGACAATATGTGTCAATTTTGTATTAGTAATGAAAAAAATAAATATATGAATGTAGTATGAGTGTAGTCGGGTTACTTTCCAAAACCACTGCAGGTACAACAAGAATAAAAAATGAAGGTATAAGAATGAGAGAGAAAATGACAAACTACAAGTTATAAGGAGAGTAAAAAAAAACACTAAGACAGACAGTGAGAGAAGAGAACAAAATGAGAGCACCGACAACGAGACATGAAAGTGAAAGTCTGCCATTAACAACCATGAGACATCTCTAATAAAGGCGGGAGTCCTTTCAACTTTCAACAAAATATGGTGGCATTTGTGCTGGGTTAAGGCAGCAGTGGAGTGCTCGTCTCTTGTGGACCACATTTCAGGTTCCACGTGACAAGGGGACTTCTGGGACTCTGAAGAGTTAAGGCTGAGCAGACCTCAGGAATGCGCCGCCCTGTCTCCCTCTGGGACCTTGAATGATGACAGGGGCTAAAGTCCAGTGAAGGGCTGAAGCTTTAAGTGTAATGGATTCCAGTGGTTCAATGTCAGCTCTCGCCACAGTGAATTAAACTTAATTCATTTAGACATCGATAACTGGAGCCAGATTAAACCAGACTGCAATGTAAAGGTAAATCATCATCTTCAGGTTTACAAGTTAAAAGCCCCGAATGACTTCCACCTATGCAAATCACCCCAAAACATCTCCGAGTGTCACTGAAAGCCCAGTGAGAGGTTTCATAACGTAACATTCTTAGCACACTACATCACATCTTTCTGAAAAACCTTTATCACTACAAGGTCATGGGTTTAACTGGGAAACTCCTGGTCCTACCCATTACAAAAGTAATACCTGTAACTCTGCACTTTCCATTTTCTCTATGGAAATGTAGATTAATCTCCATCAGCTACAGAATTTATACTATAATGCTAGACCTTCGAGCATTACAACACATAAAATAAACCATGCTCCATGCTATGTGTTCAACCTGGGATTTCTATAGCAAATGCTGTTGGAGATAAGCGAAAGATGTGGCTCTGCTTGAAACTATAATGCTCTATTGATTTCGCCTATGAAGGATTGAGCTTATTTACGACTAACTGCAAATGAAACGTTTCGTAGACGCTTGCGTACCCTAATACAGAATGAAATGATGGTTTCAAGTCTCGCGGAGGAAGGAAAGAGATGCCAAATTCAGAGTAAAAAACACAGCAATCTCACAGAAGAGAATGTAAAAACTAGCACCTTGACAAGTATGGCCCCTGACATGAATTCAATAGAGAAGTGAGGTTCTACTGGATTCAGAATGACACTCATCCCTTACCCCAGCAACTTCTGGAAAACTCTTTTTATTGTCTCTCTCATGCTTAAACGTGTCTGCTAGTTCACCCAAAACATTTTTACGACAACAACATCATTATCATCATGACGTCTGCAAATTAGTTCTGAAAAATTGGCATGAAAGCAGTTTGGAGTAGTTTCTGTATACATTTAGCAACCTGACCCAATTTATCACATACGTTTTCAGAACCAGTTTTTGTTTGAGAAAATTCACTCACAGATGAAGGAAGTCGGTAGTGATTTTAATGGCGACACAGGAAGGACTCTCCAGCCAGCTACTACACGGATCCACTCTGCCGGACTGGCCTCGGCCTGTTTGACTGGACCTGCCCTAGCCTGAGCCTCAGTCTGTTCCCTGTTCCTCACACAGTTGAAAACAACACAAGAGGCCACCATTTTATCACACAGGGTGAACCTCCATCTTGTCTGTACCATCGACCACTCACTCCTCTGAACCCTGCGGTTACCTCACCTCCAGGAAAACACTTACCTTGGTAGCCGTTACATAGGGAGTCCAGAACCCACAGAGCGGAGTAAGAGGATTATGAGAACTACTACATACCTGCTGAGATCTTCTGCCCTATTCTCACCTGGCTCCCCCTCTCCCAGACTAGGTAGGGCACCCTCTGCTGTTCAGGAGGTCAGATGACAATTTTGTGGCCCTGGTTCTCATCTGAACTCCACAATTCCACCAGTTTTATTCAACATCTTAAAACTTACATTGTTATCTAGCCTTTTTTTTGTGTCCAGAGTTGCAAAAAAAAGCTCACGTGGACAGATGCATTGCCCAACCGTCCAACTAACAATCACTTAGTCATCGCCTAACTGATCGAACTGCTTCTTTTATTTTGTCAGAAATGTTAAAGACATGGTGATTTGCAGGGGCAGCGCCTAGGCTTTTGTTCCCCTGCTGTTCACAGTTCCAGAGGCCCAGCTGTTCACTACAATAGAGCCATGATTACACCTACACTGCCTGCAAGGTTCTCAGTTCCTCCCCGGCTGTCTGCTCTTCGCTTTCAGCGCAGCGGGCATGTGATTGTACCAGCTCCGCTAACCCTTTCACTTCCTGCCTCTCACAACCTCTGCCCCTCCATCACTGCCTCCCACATGTGGCGCCTTGTCACGCTGCCACTGACGTTGTTCTGACCAGTGTGAGGGAATGTATTGCAAATTAGGTAAAAGTGAGAATAATTAACTTGAGCAGTAAAGGGGAAGACAGATGTTAACAAAAAGGCTTCATATCACGGCAAGGCAAAATGCTTCTGGTTTTAATTACCTAGGAAACGGCGTTCTGCTGTGCCTTTGTGTCATCTTATATCTTTACCTCATTTTCATGTTTCCTCGTAATTTTTTCACTTTCATGTGTTAATGAAAGGCAAAACAAATGCAAACAGCTGATCTTATTAGAGACGCTTCTACTTAATAATATTGCACACCTTATTCTTTGTTGCCATTCTGTGTTCAGCTACATGGAAATCAATTACCAAGAAAAGGTTCTCTAATCCCATAATCTTCTGGACAAGTGCTTCTCAAGTTATTAAGAGTGACACCAATATACAAGAACAATTACGTATTCATAATCCAATATCCAAAGATTTCATGGAGGTAATGCAAGACTTTCTGTGGGTTGAAAAACCGTAACGCTTTGCACACTGAAGATGTAGTCACTGGGGTTTAAGCAAGTGCATTGACTCCTTTAAAAGACACAAAACGTTGGAGACTTGAATCACAAATATACCCCAAGATGACTTAAATCTATCAATATACAGCATTTGTTCATGAAATATATGAAGTGCATTGCATATCTACTTGATGGATTAATAACACTGTCTGGTTTATAAATAAGTGAGGTCAGGGTGCTGGTAATGAGTTTACAAAGTGCAGCTTTGGTAGAGATGCTGAAACAGGTTATTCACATTTAAATTAATCATAGAGGTGACACACAAAGCTATATTTCACATTTGAAATTAGCTTATCAATTATTCACTGGTATTGGAACAAGACTAAGTGTCCTTCATCTGCAAAGCTCCAAGAGTAAATGAGTAAAATTATACAAAAATGTTTTTTCCTCTGCTGAAAAGTCAATGTGGTTTAGGTTACTTTGAAACAGTCTGAATTCTCCAAATAAACATCGGTACAGTACGTGTGGAAAGTTGTGGCTGCACACTGTGCGCATCGTATGAGGACTTCAGTAAGTACGCTGCTTCACGCTTACAGTGCAAGAGCTTTAGGACACGTCAAACATTACAGCTCTTTCTAAAGTTGTCCAACAGATTAGAGAGAGCGCAGAAAACATCAAAGTAATGAGATTCCCAAAGGCCTCATCCATAACAACACACGCACACACGTCTACACAGACCCCGTGTGCAGTGGGCTCCTGATCCAACCCTGTCCCTTGTAAAATGAGCCTGTCCCTTGTAAAATGAGGGGGCCCAAGAGAGGTGGTAACAATTTTAATTTTATGTAATGGCAATGGCATCCACAAACCAACATGACAGCCTTAATCATAAAATGACATTCGTTATGACTCATTGTAACTCCTCTCATGATAGTAACAGGGAATCCCTCAGAGCCCAAGCTTTCCCAGAAACTCAAGACGTGCACCACAGTCCAGCTCTGTCCTTCAACATCAAAGCCCTTTTCTCTTGATCACACACAGTGTTATGCTAAACCAACAAATATGGAATGTATCCCTGTGGTTTGACATATCTGTATTCATGCAGCAAAAGCATCAATGCGTGTCTCCTGTGTGTAATTTACAGCAGTGGTAACTTTATTAATGATTAAACTCTTCTGTATCTACGGTAGAGTTCCAAACCTTGATGTTTTTCTGCACAACAAATAGGCATCTGCTGCACATAGCTTCCAAGTGTGTAAAGGGAAATCGTGAGCTAATCAAAGCTTTATTTACAGCAAACACTCTGGACCTAAACTGCTAACCCTAACCCTAAACAGTTCAGAGTAGCTTACAAAATCAAAAATTTCCCGATCTATGACCAGCAAACTAAAAAACATTGACAGTTAGTAGCATACGTTTCATTCACATCCAACAAATATACTACTGCTACTATTTCAATTGTAAAATAAGTTAACCTTAACCTATACATATTATCAGCTCATTAAACAGCCAAATTCTATTTCTCTAGGTCTGTGCTGATAGCAACAAGACAATGATGCAGCACGAGCTAACCTTAAATGAACTGAAATAACTACGCCCACACTTTAAAGAGACTAATAAAAACGACAGACTGCATTAAAACCCCTGGTGTATTTTTTCTTAGGTCCGTAGAGCTCTTTTATTGGCTTATGATTGGTCTTGTCAGAAAATCAATCGCTTACCAGCAGGATTGACACTATTGTTTCGGAGCACTTTGTTTACAAAGCTGTGATTCTTCTTTTAAAAGCGGTTAGTCTTTTCCCACAATAGCCAATGAATTTCTCTTAAACTGGCCCCGTATTGTACTGTACATAAACGGATGACAAAAATGTCTCACATTATAACCCCCTTTTATTCCATCTTGCCCTTGTGCTGCTTTCCTCTCTGTCCACTCTACGGCCTGGCTGAGCGATGGGCGATTTTCTGGAGAAGCACTCAGCTGAACAAAATGATTCAACACCAGCAGACAGCAAGAGGAGCCACTTTTGAAAGGCAAGGACAGCGTATGAAATGTGTGTGTGTGCGTGTGAGTGCATGTGGTCATTATGTGATCTGTTCCTGTACTTTCAGTTTCACGGCCTTAGAATAAGTTAAGAGTGATCATGTTGTCTGGGACTTTTTTGATTAGGACGTGGAGTTTGGATTAATGCCTTTACAATCAGGATTTAGGGTAGAATAGCGATAATTTAAAAAAGGGGTTAGGAGATAGGGAATAAATGTAGCCAATGGCGGTTAAAACGTAAAAGGGTGTGTGTGTGTGTGTGTATGTGGGCGCGTGGCCGTGTTTCTCTTGTTATCAGTAGGAGAAAGAAACAAATAATGTCTTTATCTGATTATCTTCATCCCCAAATGCCTAACCCCAGCATCCCTGTCAGAGCTCATGGCTGACTGCCTCCGAAGAGCTCGGGCTGTTTGTTTAAATCTAAAGGTAATCAGGGCCAGCATGCTGCAGGGATCCACAGCGCCACAGAGAGACAGAGAGAGGCAGATGGGAAGGGTGCAAGGACGAGCCACATTGGCAAGTCCTGCACCCTCTACCTGTTATAAAGCGTTATCTATCTCACGTGAGAATAATAAATGTGGGAGTAAATTGCTTTCAACTTGTTTGAACTTGGACCAGTGTCTACTTGTTGTCCTTTCAGATATTTAACTAAGTATTTTAAGTATTTTACATTACTGGAATCACTCTTTATTGTTCGTGTTAATGCAAGTATTCATTCTCTGCCGCCAACTGGGGTAATGGTCAAGAGTAAAATGGAACATGGCCCGAATTTGACTGGACAGCAGCATTTTGGAGAAAAAGCTGCACTGACACGGACATCTCGTACAATACACTCACATCCGAGGGATGCGCAACACACCACTGCTCTGGCCTCGCTCAAGCTACTCAGGAGTGGATGCAGAAATATTCCTTCATCCTTCCCTGATGAAGGAATGACGGGATGAAGCTATTAAACTGTGATAGTTACACATGGTAGAAAGATACACTTAACAAAGCCTGTTTGCTTTCCTTTTCCAGAATATCTTGTTCTCATACAGAATTTGTGCTGTTCCCCACTTCTTGTCTTTTTTAAGAAGTCATTTTTTAAAATAGAATTAAATGCAAATTAGAGTCGAGCTGATTATCATATAAACGGCTGTTGCCTAGGGGGGCAAGACACACTGGCTTTATTTATTTATTTTGTCACAGTTTTCAGTTTCCCATAAAACTCTGACTTAAATCAGTCCGCACTTTCTTTTAAAGACGTAGGGGAATCTGGGACCAACTGAAGTGAGGCGTGCTGGAGTTTGTGTATGCGTCCAGCTCGTGTTTGTGTGCATTTGAGGTTTTCCATAGTCCTTATACATCACTATTATCACTGACGGCATTCACCTGTAAAGGTACACATCTGGAAAAACATTACAAACGTTCATAATCCAATCCATCCAATATGTAGCACGAGATGTATGTAGCTGCGGAAAGGCATTTTATGACAGCTGGATTATGTTAGAAGTCACTCACCAGTACAAGTGGTCTAAACTGAATTCACAGGGAGGGGGAGAAACATTGTTTGGGCAATTACCTGGAACTAACATTGATGGGAGAGGTGCATTGAAGTAATGGAACAGACTTAGTCAAGGGCCTACAGAACACAGAGTCAGAGCAACAAGTGCAGTTGTCAGAAGGTTTAGTGGTAACCGGACGTTTTGCTTATGATGGTTTCTAACAGCCGCCGTCAAGACCAGCGTTATGTTGGGACAACCTCTTTCCTGACTTTCGTTCCTTTCTCCTGTCATTACTGCTGTGGCCACGAGAGGGCTTTGTCATCTGATGTCAATGTCTTTTTGGAGGACCCCTTCAAACAACAGCTGCTGTCGTTTCATGTGACCATTAAGTGTCATTCAATCATTAAACGTAACTGTACAAACGACCTATGGAGAGGGTACACACAGTGCACACACACACACACACACACGCACACAGAGGAGAGTGTGGATGCAGCTAAATTCAGAGAAGACTTTGAATAAAACCTGAAGCTGGTGTGAACTCGCACAATTTAGCACAATACAGAGAAGAAAACACTGGAGTGGCTTTGGAACAAGACTATGTCACTGAGACACCCAGCCAAAGTGCAGATTTAAAATCTACAGAACATCTGTTGATGGACCTCAAGCTGGCGGCTCAGAAACTTTCCGCACTTTCCATCTAATCTCGTGGAATTTGAGAGGAACTGTCAGGAGGACTGGGATTAACTGCAAAAACCTAGGTGTGGAAAGCCTTTACAGACTCCAGCTGTGACTTTAGTTTTGCTATCTGCTGCCTAAGCGGCCTCTGCGCACTACTGACATACTACAATAGCGAAACGCAAAAATGGTATGAATACTTTTCAAAGCCACTGTACATATTTAATCACTGAAACATTGTTTTGATAGTAAAATAAAATGCATCACTACTGCAAAACATCATCTTTTATTTTAATTTGTAGGCTTCGTATAAAGTTCCTGGTTGCCACACAGTCTTATTTGCTTATCTTATTATTAATATTAATATTGTTGTTAATCATAATCATAATAGATATTGTATGGATACAAATTACAATTCTTGGTGGATAAGCCACCTTGTCCAGGGACCCTTCCACATGTGGCCAGGAACCTTAGGCTTCATAGACAGAACTGTCCTACCTACTGCGCCACTGCAAACCCAACGGGACATAACTTGAACCTGCTAACCAGAGTTAGTGAAGCTCCACATTATGCGGCACATTCTCAGGTGAAGTTGAGGCCATCTCATCTTAGCAGTCCAGTGCACCCATCGGCCTTCCAGTAGACACTCTACTCTTCTTCCTTCACTGCCTTTCTCTCTTGTATCTCTGTGTGAGCTTGTTTTCAAATCTTTTGTGTATTTACCGCCTTATTTGAAACTCTGTATCCAAGAATCTCTCCACTCTACAATCTATAGGTACACTGAACTCTATACCAACATCTCTTTCCATCTGTAGCCTCAGGCATGGGGTATCATGAGGGCAGATGGGGTGCTACTTTCATGAGCCTTAAAATCTCAAGTGTCTCTCTGCAGAGACAAATGCTTGCACAAGTAGAAATGCGTCCCATCCGATGCATAATTCAAAAGCAACTGCAGACACATCTGACCACATATATCTTGGCTGCTTTTCTCCTGCACTATGACCCCAAGTGTCTTTAATTTCAAATGCATTATTCCAGTTCTTCAAGACTGCCAGTGGTGTGTAGTACAGTTTGTGTACTTTGACTCATCCCTCCTATCCTTGACTTTCTGCAGGGATCACACAACCAAATAATTTAAGCACTTCCATCTGCTTACCAACTAAGGTCTTGGGTGTTTGATGGGCAAACTAACTTGTAGCACAGATATGCACCTCTTTATTTTCAATAGTTGTGAAATAAGAGAGAGAGAGAGAGAGAGGGGAGGAAATAAGGAGATGGGTAGAAGTTTGTTGAAAAGGTAAAAATTATGATGAGCTATTAATTTACATTTTGAATTTAACTCATCACCTAATCTGCCAACATAATTTAGTCCACTCTTCAGTAAGTATTAGTTTACAGAAATACTTTCCATATGCATCTGCAGATGTAGATGATATATATAATGACAGCAAGGCAGACAACACATACAGTACATATCTTACATTACACCTTATTAAGAATTATAATTATTATTGTTATTATTATTAATATTAATTGTTTAAAATAGAATAAAAGGTAACATAACAACGCTCAATATCCAGGACACAGTGTGTATCTGCTGACTGGGATTTCAATGGGAAATTATGGGATGTGTGTGCAGCATGTTACGATTTCAACTTCTCCTCAGGCACCGCTCATTGAGGAAGAAGAGAGAGAAGGTTAGATTGCCACATGTCAACTGTGTGTCACAAACTAAACTAAAACACACAGCCATCAGATTCTAAACTCTGTGGTCCAATTAGAGCAGAACTTGACTGATATGTAAGGAAATATGTGTGAAAGTCACATACTGATGCAGAAAGACGAAACGATCTGAACAAGCTGGAAACCCTGCAAAGAGAAAACGCAGCGCTACTGGGGTCCGTTTGCAATCACTTCATGTAGCTCTGCAGCAGAGAAGCGTGGGGACAGAGAGATAAGTATGCAGTACTGCATGTAGGAAGAAGACAAAGACGCATGCACTCTCAGCATGTTACGGCAACATATACCTGAGGTCTACAAGGTTTACGTTTTGTGTAAATGAGTACGATAGATGACTTAAAAGCACAGACACTAGTGCAAAATCTCAACGCACTCGGTCGTCTCCAGTATGAAGTGCTCGTTACTTGGCAATTGGTCTTCGCTACAACAACGAAAATATCGCAGTCAAGTTATTTCCACCATCATCGTGTCTCTCTTTATCTCAATTAGAAAAAGGAGACACTGTCAAATTAAATCACATCTTGTTGATGAGACATGACACACGTCATGGAGGAGCGTCAGGGATCGTCTCCGTCTTTGTCTTAACAAATCTGTCAATTTATTTTGTATTTGTTGTGCCTCTAAGCATGGGGGAAGTGGGCAAAAGAAGAAGAAGGCAGAGAGGAACAAAGGGCAAAGTGTTGGTACTGTATCAGTAACATCTGGACCTTCTAAAACATAATAATCAGCAATTTATTTACTCTGTGTCTAAAGTTATTGTTATCATTACTTATCACTGTATTATTACTATTTATGTTTAAATATCCATGTTTACCTTACTGTTACTATTACTCGCTGCATTGTGTCTTCTTGTTCTACTCTTCATCTCCTCGTGTTGCTGTAAAAAGTGAATTTCCCCCTTGGTGATCATTAGTATTCTCTGATCTAAATTTATCTTATCTTTTGTTTCGCTTGTTTGTTTTATACAAAACACAATATGTACAGTGTAACAAAGAAGAAAACATATCCAAAAGATCATCTCAACCATCTTTCAGGCCTTAAGCTTCTTAAGTCGCCCAGGTTAACCAAGGTAACGAATTCAATTTAATAATTGTCTATTAAAAATTCTCCTACTTCACTACCAACTGATTTTCTGTCGCTGGCTTCCCTTCATTTTCTTTTATAACATTCATTATCAGCATTCACTCAAACAGCACGAAATTCTCTAATGTATCCTAATCTAAGATTTACAAACATGGAGACCAATTTAAATGAAAGCCATGAAGCAATTTTGCCACAGGAAAGACATCAAAAACATCACACTCAGTGTAATTTAGATCAGAAAAAATACATAAATCATCAATGTCATTATGGTGTCAAAAATAAGAAAAGTATCAAGGCATAATATTTACAAATCAAAACTCAACAACATACAAAGCCACACAGAAAACATCAGGAAATGTTACAGGCATGTTAAAAAGCCCTGCTGCTGGAAAATAGTTTTTTTTTTCTGTTGGTGCTATGAAAAGATAATTAACATAATTTAAGTCTCAATAAAGGAAAAGTGAAAGAAATATAAGAATCATATGTGGCCAACCCGTGTCCCCTCAGCTAGTGGGGCAGGACGTCAGGTTTATTTTATACGATCGAGTGCCAAACAACAGCAGACCAAACCTGAAAATGAAGCACATATCTGACAAAGATGGGCTGTGAGTTGGAGCTTAAACATCTGTTTGCCACCTTAATTGGTTTGAGAGCTGCTTATCGTGGTTGTCATACACTCATGCTGTAACACAGTAAAAGATGTGTTATATATCAAAAATGGATCATATATGGATCACTGCATGTAGCTTTAGAAGAATAAACCCAGTGTTATTATACCACACTGCACAAGGAAGAACACCAACAACAATATTCTTTCTTCTCTAAACACAGATCTTCTCTACAATGCATATTTTTTTCCATTAATGCCTTTCTCACAACCATTTCAATTGTGGAAGTGACAGCCAAAACAGATTTGAGCAAATTGTAAAGGCTATAAAGCTCTATTAAGGGAAATCTAGCCACGGTCGGAGGAACAGTGAGGGGGGAAACAGACGAATGGGGAGGGTGGTGCATATGGAGACACAGAAGAAGACATGGGGAAGGAATTGTGGAGTCATTTGCATAATGCCAAACTGAACCCTGGTGAGGTTGAAGGCACAACTTGTAGATTTTCCCCTCTTACAGCAGATCGCTGTTCCTATAACCATGGCATCATGCACCCCCCCCCCACCACCACCACCACCACCACACACACACAAACACAGCTGCAAAATATGGAGGGACCGAGAAGATGCACAACTGTCTTCCATGTGAAAAAAAACATGTCAGAATTGTGAATTATGACAAGTGACTGCTAAAGGGAAGGAGAGCACCAAAAAGACGCGGTGGGGGTGGCAGCGGAGGGGCGGGACCAGAGAACGAGGGAACGACAGGTTGATTTATTCAAAGAATGAGTGGGTGAATGAAACTTTAATGGCTTTCGGGAGTGCAAGCCATTCTCTCTCCTCCTTCAATTTTGCCCCCCTCACTCACCGTTTCCATGTGTGTTCCCACCGTACGTACCTTTTATTTCTCTCTCTCTGTCTGTCTCACCACCCTCCCCCCTCTCGGAAACGCGCTTTGAGATGGTCACTCGCAAACATAAGCCTTCTCTTTTTTGACAGACAAATCTGCGCTCATCTCACCGCAGCAAGCAAATCAAGGTGCTCTTCATGCTCAGCAGGATAAAGTAAATGACAGAAAGATAAAGAGAGGGAGAGGAGGTGATTTACCTTCACGAGTGGCAGCGCGCATGATGTCCAGGCAGTGTTTGTTGTGTTAACCCCTGGACTGGAAAGGATGCACGGAACCATAGTAGACTGTACAATAAGAATCTCACTACTAATGAATTATCATTTGCTACGTAAGGACTGTTTGCCATCCACACATGAACAGAGGCCGGCACATACGAATACCTGCCGACGTCTGAACTGCTAAAATGGAAACTCGTAAACGTGCAGTCGTATAAAATTTTGAAGAGATATTGTAACAATTAGATTCATTTGCAGAGGTTGAAAAAAGTTATGCTATCAACAGTCTACACTCGGATGCTCCCTTTCCACCTGCATTCAGAGTTCCACTGCACAATATATGTCATATATATAATGCTGAGGAACAGCCTCTTTTATGGTATTGCATACTTGGCTTAGAATCGGGTCCTAAGCATCAAATCTATGTAGGAGAAAGTTATAAATGGAGCCTGAGGCGTGTATAATATTGACTGCTTCCCATTTAACCTTCTCACTTTATCCATCTTCTCTTTCTTTCTCCCTAAATCCCTCTATCCCTCCCTATGGGGCTCAGGGTCTTAGTGTCAGGCAGAATTCTCTTTGAGGCCTGTGCCTGTCAACCAGCCACCACTCAGCTCAGTAACCACTGGATTCAATTACACTACAGGAAAGATGATACTGAAGTCATTATTGGATAAATTCAACTTATAGGAGGCAGTGTGTGCGTGTTTGTGTGTGTGTGTGTGTGTGTGTGTTTATTGGCTTGTGTCCATTATACATGCAGAATGATAAAAAAGAAACACATGTCACAGAGAACATGGCGACTGCAAACACACTGTTTCACAGATGAAATATGCGCATTAAAGTGGTAAACAAATTATCTTCCGATGCTGAACCGGCTAAGAAACGGGGGCGAAAGTGGTGAGAGATTAGAGTGTGCTTTTCAGCTTTCAGCAGCGAACAAAGGCAAAGAATAAAGGGAAATATCAGATTCATCTATGTTCTACCTGACAGTGACAGAGGGCACATCAAATAGCAGGCACCTCTGTTTTGCTGCCCGGGCCAACATCAAGCACTAAACAGCTCATTTACAGGCGTAATAGGAGCTCTCACATACCCTCAGCCAATATTAGATAAAATACGAGTGCATCTGTTTGTGTGTTTGTCTGCTTTGTAAAGTCGTAGCCAAAAAGTTTAATTTCAGTTCCCCTCTTCTACACAAATGGTATGAGGCTGCCTATAGACCTAAAAATTAAATATCTGACCTATAGGTTTTCTTACAGGTTGTAGTTTAGAGAGGGAATCTAAGTTACGGAAAGCCCCCTAAAAAGAATCTTTAGAGACAAAATTTGGCTACATATTGTGAGGAATTAAGATTTGTTAGAGACATTTGAAGCTGAAAACAAGCAACCTCCAGTGTGCGGAGTTAGAGATCTAGTTAATTGATTGCGGATGGCATTGCCCTCTCAGGTATGTAAAGAAAATTACAATTACAATTACACTCACTACCATCGAGTTATTAAATCACTTTGAAACACCCTGCGCCATTATTTGAAAAGTGAAGAGAATCATTAAGGTCGACTTTAAACAGAGGCAGTAAAAACTTCATGTCACACTGTGATGGTTGAGCGTTGCAATTAGTCTGCAGTTCATATGCGTGCCGAGCCGTGAAGGCTGATCCCAAACGGATCACCTGTGCAGACGCTGAGATGTGGCGAGCAGAGAAGAGAATTGAAAAGGTGTTTGTTCACCTGTCTGACACACCTAACAGACACGTTGAGCCTCTGGCCTGGCTGCCAGTACCTTTAATCTATCTATGTGCCGCATTACAGTATTGGTCTGAAGTCAGCGAAACAATCTTCCGTGTGTCGTCACTGTTATCGAAGGCAGCGTTCCACTGCGCCGCGTATCTCCTAAAGGTGGGGATGAATGTGAGTATTGGCAGGAGGATGAAAAAGAAATGGAATTTAAATTCTGAATATAAGATTAGAAAAAATAACCAAAAACTTTTAACACGTTTGCTGCTGTCTCGTAACGTTAAGTAGGCATAATATTGGGGGGGATCAGGAGGAGGAGGAGTGTCCTTGGGCAAGGCACTGCACTTTAAGCTGCTCCTGGCGTGAATGGGAGCTCTGAGAGTAAACTGTTGCATGAGTGCTCTGCCCAGAATGGGCTCAAACTGTGGATTAATACCTGTGAATAGAAATGTGGTTTGTGCATCTTTAAGTGTGTAGGAATAAAGACAACAGAGATGCCGACTCCCAGAGGGGGCATATAAGGGTCAGGCACCCCGGGGAGAGTGAGAGAGTGTGTTGGATGGTCCCGCAGCTGCTCCGCCAGCAGCTCAGGCCTCCGCAGATACACAATTGGCAAAACATTTGGATTTTGGCAACTGAGACCTGCGTTACAGAGGACTACATGTCGCGCTGAGGGAGCGCGGAGAACCCTTCTCAGTGTGTTGTAGTGTCACTCCATCATCTCATCCAATAATGGATTTGGGTTGTGGCCCATCTGCTGTTCTATCAAAACATTATTTCAGTTAATAGTCTTCGCTCTTTGTATCCACTCTCTGCTGCTGGCTGCCTCCGTGTGTGGATGCTGTAAATCTGGCCAGCTCATTAGCACTGACAGAGGGAATGCTAGCAGCCCACCTGCTCCCCTTCACCCTCTTTATGGCTCTACAAATTAAAACGACATTTACGCGCACCCTCCCCCACTCACCCTACTGCACTACTCACCTTGCCACTCGCGACGGTTCGTCTGCTCACTGCTAAGCTGCATCAGCCCGTCTTAATACACTTCCCACCTGACTATACTTCTTTTTCTTCGGCCTTCTGCTTTTCTTTATTATGTTTTGTGACTTCGCTTGTGTTAAACCTTATTACTTGAACACTATTTTTTTTCCGTTTTGTCTGTCACTCCTTCACTTTGTCCTCCTTCAAATCACGCATCTTCCATCTGTTTGCCTGTTTACTGAAGTTCGGCGGCACCATATTGTAGTGCTGATGGTATTTTAAACCCGAGTCGCTGTGGCATGTCCAGTGAGTGACAGGCTGATGGAGGGATGTTGAAGCATGTTTGCTTTGTCCGCTAGAGGTGAGTTTGGGTCACAGAGGTAATGAGGCCATAAAAATGCGGGAAATGAAAGTTGTGGAGCCAAAAGATAAGGAGTAAGTAAAGGATAGGGGAAGGGGAGACAAGGTGCAATGAGGAAGAAACTGACTCCAGTTCCCAAAACAACCAACTTAAGAGGTGGAAGGTTGTTATGAAGAGCTCTTTGGGAACATAAATGAATTCGCTGAGTCTCATTTCTCGGGCAAGGCACACACATAAGTTCACTTTGATAAAACACACTGCTCACATACACAACGTCTGTGCGTTGATTTTGAATAAATAATGACTAACAGCTATTTCCAATGCAAAGAAATGCTGGTAAATTATTTTGATCTATTTTGTTTGAGGCACACGTTGAGTGAAATAAGACAGCGTGTGGGTCAATTACTGTTCTGTCTAATGGCCGAGAGGATAAACTGATACCTATTGTTTGCGGAGCTTGGAAAGCCTGTATGTGGACCCAAGCACGAGTCCCACACAACAAAGCAGCGGTCGCAATGGCCTGAGAAAACCTTCCCTGGTGGGTGGTCTAAACATCCTCGTCTAAACAGTCCTCCTTTCTCCCATTTATTTGCCTGACTTTATGGATTGGGGAAAGAAAAAGCCAGAGGCTTTGAAGATTTGGTGAAGTCTCAGAAAGGGGTATGTGCTCAATATGAACACAACACGATATGTGGATGTGTGAATGTTTGCATGTGTGTGTGTGTGTGTGGATTTCAGCCCCTGTTTGAAGTCCTTCACTATACTCTAGCAATTACTTCATATCAAGGATTAGATGAGGGAGAGGGCAAAGAGAAGAGGGAACGATGGAAAGAAGTGAGAGCTGAGGAAGAAGGTAGCAGATGCAGAGAGTGGACAGAGAAGCGAGAGAAATTGAGAGGAGAAAAAGAAAAAGATTGAGTGTTTTTCCTCCTATAAAAAGCCTATTCTCACTCTTTAAACATGAGCTCCAAGACAACTCCAATCGTAGATCACAGGTGCAGCAACATTCAGCTATTTCCACAGCGGCAGAGACCAAAAACGCTATGAATAGTTGATGATCACTTTGTGGAGCCCACATGCAGATAGTATTGTTACAACCGTCGGTGTGAATTCCATGTTTTCTTAAGTTCCAGAAATAAACTGTTGTTGTGCACAGCGCTTCATACTAGATATCTGCGAGGAAAATGCTTGATGAAATGTCATCAAATTTTCTGCTGGCGTAATTATTTTGCTGTTCAGAAAACAAGACGTTATGTACCTAACTGTATGAAGCTGGCGAGGAGCTGTCTGTCATTCTTACCTCTGGAATTTGGACTGTGTACGGCTGCCCGTGGAAGGTAGGTGCATTATCGTTCACGTCTCCAATCTGGATGTTTACTGTGTCTTTGACCACCTGAGGGAGATAGCACTTTAGTAAAACTGTTCTAAAACCACCTCCACACAACAGTTCTCAGGCTCACAGAAAATGTGTATTAGCCACACCAAGGCAGGATTTAGAGTGTGAGTAGGCTGAGCGTTGGTATGTTTCAGCAGCTAAACGCTGTGATGTGAGACAGGTGTCAGATCCATTACATACGAGAAAGACAGAAATACAGGTGAGAGTGAACGCGAAAGACTGAGAGACACATGGATGGGGAGCAGGAGAAGGTTTCTATTTAACCGGTCAGGCTATAGCCAAGCGCCAGCGTCAGTGAGGTGCCATAACGGCGATCACAGTGGAAATCTGCCTCTTACCTCTTGAGTGTCACTCACGTAGAATACGACCTGCATCTCTGACTTGGTCTGGTGGAGACACAGGCACACATCAACACAAGCTTTGCACAAACTATGTTGCAAAAGAAAATTTAGACATAGCTTTTTAAATCTTTTAGCGTTTTCTACGTTCAATTTAAGGTTTAGAAAATGAGTCTTAGGTAATGTGTAAGTGTATGCGTCAGGGTCGAGCTTGTGTGTGTTTGGTGCCTTTACCTCGCGGTCAAGCTGTTGGCGAAGCCAGACCACGCCAGTTTCGGGGGTCACTGAAAAATACCTCATGGCCTCTTCTCCTGAGATCCCATACATAAGTAGTTCATCCTCAGGATCGATCGCCTTTAGCTGAGTAACTGATGAACCTGTCAAACAGAAGGTTCAGTGGTGATGTTGTCCAACACGAGTTGCATGATCACAGATGTAAACTTGCACAATGCATGATGGGACAGGCCTCAGCTCCACCTTTCACCATACGTAGAAACTAAGACGACTACATGAATAGAAGAATACTATGACTGCACAGGTGATACACATGCAGTGACTGCACACACACCAAACCCTACACCCTCTCCTTCCACGTAGCTGTGGCCAGACAATAAAGGTGAAGCAAAACTAAATCAAGACTGTCACTTATGCACCAAAAAAGCTTAACACAATGACCAATTAGGCTTCACAATCACACTCCCCTCTCGTTTTATTAATATACCCCATTTTCCTTTGAAAAGGTGGCAAAAGCGACTAATTAATATGACGATTTATGAACCCTTCTCATTGCGTGTAATGAGATTTATGCAAATTCAGCTGCTTTCAATGTGAGTTATAATTTGGTTGAAGACGGTGCAAATTAAGCATTTTACCTTAAAGTCATCAATAATAACTGCTTTTTCTTCTCCTTACGGCTTTCTCAACTGTGGAGGAATTGTCTGCTCCACGTGGGCCGACATACACTCGAGTGAAGCATAACAAATTGTCATTCGAGAGTAAGACTCTGTTTGAGAGCTACAGTCCTGTGGAAGATTAACTCCCACTCTGGAAAAGAGTGCTAAACTAAGACCAACCCATTAAGCATGCAAGTGTGTGTTGGATTGTTTGGTCAGTTTATGAGAAGATCTGGTGTACAGCAAGGATATGTCCACCTCTACTGAATGTGTGTGCATTTGTATATTATTAAAGATTCGTTAAAGCAGCTAATCTGAAAGTCAAATTTTACTGCATGTACGTATTCGTTTCCCTTGGATGCACAAACACACGGTGGATAAAAATCTAAAATAACGCCAGGATTTATTTAAGGTTAAAGATCGAAGAGCGAGTTAAGATTTGGTTTCGATAAGGTGCATTTGAGTTTTAAGGTGCTGTTTCGAATTCACAGAAGATTTGGGATGAGAATAAAGGAAGGTCAGGGTTTGGTTAGATCACAAACATTCTTTACGAGTCCCGTATCCTGTGCTGTGTGTTTGTGGGTGTCTGTGCTCAGGTTTGTGTATAGTGTATCCTTCTAGTGCTTATCTGTAACGCCGTGGCACCAAGTCCTTTCCTCTGACAAATGATGCTATTTAGCAGCAAGTGATGCCAGTATTACCGTTATGAATGATACAGTGCACATTAACATTGCCCCTCCCCTTCTCCTCTCCTCTGTAACACTGCTCTCACGACAAGAGCGATGAGCTGGAGGAATCATCTCTCTACTTCACCCTTTTCTCTCCTGTTGTCCCCTAAACATTCACTCTTTCTGCTAACTCAGACACAGAATCCCTACTTTTAGTAGTAAGGTGACAACGTGGCGGTTGTATCGTGAGGACGCGACACACCTTGTGTTGTTCTGCTATCTTAACTGGATGAGGAAGCAGTAAAGAATAAATATGCATATATGACATAGTACTGAAAGCATTAGGTTTAACATGTGGGAGATTTAGAACAGAGGGTGGTTGAGTTCAACGTGTGACACGTAAAGACTGACAGACAGGCGGAGGAAAGGAAGAAAATTAAGAACACTTGCTAACTTATGCCCGACAGCAGCCACATGTTTTTCGCTCAACCCAACCTTTTGGTAAAGGGGGACCTGTGAGGGCATTAAATCAGCCGCTGGAGGACATCAATCCCTGGCGGATCAATAGGAATTGCGCCTGTTAGATGGGCGCTATGCTCAGCCCTGCCCTGGGGCCTAAGACCTGAGAAAGAAGAGAGACTATATGCCAAAGCTCTGTTCATTATGTTGGTGACATCTCTAGACCTCGTTCATCTGAGAGCTGATTCAGTGGGACAGGTACTGTCAGGACTGCAATTTCAGGCATGTTGTGAATTATAGCTTTGAATTTTATGGTACACAGAGGCTTAACGCATATATAGGCAATGTTCAGCACAGCCTCCACTAAAGTAGTGGCAGACAGAAGGAAAAGATGACAAAGACAGGGCAGAGACAACAGAGATCTTGACCCGCTCTGAATAAATACTTGATGAATTGTTTTGAGGAGGGGCCAGTGAACTTCAGGGTTGAAGTCATGCAATCGGTAGACTGATGAGTCAGTGCGATGCCACTCACGTTACCACACTGACAAAGAAAGCAATGCTAAGCTAAAGCTACGCCGCCTCATATCAATCACTCCCATCACAAATTCCTGCGCGCAGATACTGTGTTCAGCTAAATACCAACATGAGCTCATTCAGCACAGCGTCTGTGTGTTGTTCTCTGCTTTATGGTGCAGCATTTGTCACCTTATGGATTACCACGTGAAGAGAAACTGAACAGTTCACTCTGTGGGGAGAAGTGATAATGGGAATCCTTCACATCTGTCACATAGATGAGTTGTGATTATGAGACCGTGACGCTGTATACTTTTCAGCATCAAAGCCATTAGGCCTGGGATAACAGGCACGGTGCTAAAGAGTGAGCTTGCAAATCCACATCCTGCTAATTGACTGTGTGCCATTATAACAAAATGGGTCTGCTTTTTTTTTTTACACAACTGTTACAGAAAGGGAGTGAGTGTTGGCATGCGAATACCTGCACGGAACAATCTATACAGTCACACTGTAGTGGAGACACAAAAATCCACTGTACATCTATTAGCCGTCGTCAAACTACAGACCCTCCATGCTTTAACTTCAACTGTGTGACTGTGAGCTGGGTGTGAACTTTACTCGGCCACTAATGACTCATGATACTGTACCAACGTACGAGCCAAACTGTTGCAGTCAAATGGCTGGAAATGAAGCACTTTGTGGGTAATTTACAAGTCAGATTGCATCGAGGGATTTAAGTCACTGTTTTAGGTTCATACTTTTAAGAGCTCTCTTGGGGGCACACGCATTAACTTGCACCCTCACCTCCAGTCAAATACATGATGAATTCAACTATTTTCTAGTCTTTTAGAAATGAGATGGAAATGAGTTGAAATCAGCTCATCACTGCTTTCTCTGCTGATGGTGCTATGTGCTGTGTTGATGTCTAGGGAATTACGTTGCTTCTGGGGAACCAGTTGGACTTAGAAATAAACCCAGCACATCTACCTGGAGTGACAATAGTGTTGTGGTCAGAAAAGTAGTGCTTGAACCTTCATTTCCATACAAAGAGAGGTGTATGTGTTCAGGGGGCATCTTTAATGGGAAAAATAGAACGCACACAGATAGTTTAATTCCCAGTGGCATAAAAATGGCCATGGGAAATGACAGTAAAACCTTTACCCCAGGGAGGTCAATTAGACAGCTAGCAATAAAAAAGATGGCAAGAAAGAAAAAAAAGGTCTTTGTGCTGCGAATAAACAAACTACATATTCTCAGACTCCACTGCTGCAGATGAGCACAATTTACTTATTAAATAATGGGCATGAATTACTACTGGAGTTCTTCAAAGGAGGTTATATCTGTCTCATATATCACACAGGAAATCTTGCATCCTAATAGTGTCTTTGGAAATCTCATTTACCATACTGTAGCTCATTTACACCTTTCTATTTTTTTTGTTGGCCCTCTCTTGTGTGTGCATGTGTGTGTTTTTGTGACATCAATACCCGCGTTCGGGAAGAGAGCCGAAGACAAATAGTGCCTAGAGTCTGGCTTTAAGTGACTCCTGTGTTTCAACAACACACCCGCCACGCGAGTCCTTGAGAGGCTGTGTATTAATCCAACAGATTTATGACTAAATCTGTCACAGATGGGAGAACACCGTCTGCCTTTACGTTAGCCATTCCTGAGAGGAATTCACACCTACCATCGTAAATATACACGCGTGTCCATGGCTGTTAACGAACAGCCTGTATACACACACATTCATAATTAATACCTGTTGATACAACTCGGACACACATGCACACACTTAGACGTAAGGATTGCCTTGAGGTTCTGTGTAATAAATGATGAATGAAAAGAGGAAAAAGAGCCACGCATTTCTTTTGTTCAGCGTTGGTGACTGTAGAAACTACTAGGCTATGGATTGAGGTATGACAGAGAAGCAAAATGCTGAGCTCACGGAGTCGCTTGTGTTGTGTGCTGTACAAAGATGAACTGAAGTTTTAACGGCAAAATAAAACACATCATATAAAGCATTAATGTTGGTAGCATATCTTTATTTGGGATCTGCTCTGTGGATATGAATCTTTCACACTATAGCTGAATCATATATAATGACTCTTGTATTTTATCTCAGGAATATCAGCTGTTGCTGCCGAAGACAAGATTTAGAGTTCCACAAATTAGACAGAACAGACTGGAAAATTGTTTTGTCCCTCAGTCCATCAAACTGGAGTTGAGGCTCGCAGTAACACTGAATATTTGTACTGCAAGGTCTTCCACTGTAGTACAGCCAATTGGTAACATGATGAAAACACCGAGGGACAAGGCAGTGACTAACCAATCACATTGCAAAACTCGGAGGACAGTGAAGGACATTAGTGGACAGTCATCCCGTGCATTGGTGAGGCGAGGCAGACCTGTCACTGCAAATTCACATGCAGCTCCGTTCAAACCCTCCGATCCGAAGCTCTTTGCTCTCGCTATTTTCTTTTCCATCTCATCCCAGTCTTGCAGTTCCACCAGGATCTCTCTTTCATTTTTGTCATCGTCCCGTCATGCTCCATCCTGCTTGCGGAGGCCGGACAGAGGGCAACGCTGATATGAGTGGACAGGTGGCTGTGTGCTACTCGTGCTCCTGGAGTGACGGCTGAGCCAGTCTGGCCTGTTGTTGTCACAAAAGCAAAACGCCCGCCCCAAACACACACGCTTTGACCCAACAAACCCAACATGCCAACATGTCCATCAGCACTGGCTCTACGTAACGCCAGCCCACTTCTTTCTTTTTTCACTCCGCCTTCACGCTTTGCGCATTTTATTCAGTTTTGCTGCTCACCTCACTTTTCCGTTCTGTTCTTATTCCATTATTTGCCTCTCTTTCACACT